>VMDO01007447.1:0-91227 GCA_007922755.1 Pedetes capensis
AGCGGTGCTCTACCAACTGAGCTAAATCCCAGCCCTTGAGTGCCAGCATACCGCTTAAATTGGGAAAGGGAACTCATTACCCGTCCAGACCAAGCATTTATGTGAAGAGAGATCAGTGTGGCGGGGTTGAGACGTAAGGAGATGCCCCGCGCCAGTGCTTGGTCTTTCTAGCATGGGGTGGCTGCACCTCTCTGTGCTGTGGGTGATGGGGCAGATTTGAGACTAAACTGCACTTGGTTCCTTACTGGACCCGGGGCAGGTCCCTGACGTCTCTGAGGGGACCTTGAGAACCAACGAGCTTGCGTCGAGAACGCCCTGGGGCTGTGCTGCATGCTTGCTCTCCAATGTGACTGCCCGCTGGCCTCACCTGGGAGTTTAACACAATTGCTGCTGCCTGGGCCCCGCCTGCAGCGTTCTGCTTTGACTGGTGGGCATGGGGCCTGCCCAATGGGCTTTAAAAGCTCCCAGTGAGTCCAATGGGCAGCCGGACTTGAGAGCCAAGGGGTCTGACCATAAAATCTTGGCACAGGGGCCTCATCACTCTGTGGGTAGCCCGCGGGTCCAGCCCTCCAAAGCTGGAGCTCAATCCAGTCCTTCCTGTGAGGCTGATTCCCTTGGGGTGAGCGTGTGAGGATCTTGTTTCCTGTAAAGGAGACTATGTGCCACCCTGGAGACCTGCTGTGGTTTGTTGTTGTTGTTAGGTGCCGTCGAGTCAGTGTCAGACTCATAGCGACCCTCATAGGGTTTTCAATAGCTGACTGTTTTGGGATTGCCTTGGGAGTGGATTGCCAGGTCCTTCTCCCATTTTTGTGGTGTTGGGAATCGAACTCGGGACCTCAGAGACTGCAGCACAGCACTCTACCAACTGAGCTAAATCCTGCAGCACAGCACTCTACCAACTGAGCTAAATCCCAGCCCTTGAAGACCTGCTAGGCCACGTCTATCCCCTACCCTGGGCCTTGGGCACCTGTCTTGCTCCCTGGCTAGAACCAAGGCAGTGAATGTTGAACCCAGGCTGCTGTTGCTGCTGCTGCCACCACCAAAGACCTAAGGGCCACCACACATGGCACAGAAGGGACACTGTGCCCCTGTACTCAGGCCAGGCTGGGCTCACGGAGACCCTGGCTTCTCTAGTGCTGCCCGGAGGGCCAAGGGCCACTGCAGGGTGGGGCAGCAATGTTCAGTCATGGCAGATGGGTACGTGAGAGCTGGCAGGTGGGCCACGTCCCTCTGTGCCTCTGATAGCTCGCTGCAGGAAACAGGCGCAGCAAAGAGCCAGACTCATGGAGAAGCGGCTCACCGAGGCCCTGCTCCCTCCTGGCCTCTTCTGGGACTGAGCCCGCTTTGCAGACATTCACGCAAAGGTTTCTGCTTTGAACTCTGTTTCCTTTTCTGTGCTGGTGGAGATGAAGCCCAGGATCTTGCACGTGCCAGGCAGGTGCTCTGCCGCTCAGCTACATCCCCAGCCCTCGGTTGTGTGAGACAGGGGCTCCCTGTGTAGCCCAGGCTGGTTTGAACTCTCGATCCTCCTGCCTCTGACCCCCAAGCGCTGGGTTTGCATGGTGGGACACCAAGCCTGGCTGGGGCTCTGTTTTCTAGGGAACCTGGGTGAGAACATTTCCCAGGTAGATCACAATGCTTGCTTTTTCTGAGACAGTTTCACTGTGCAGCCCAGGCTGTTCTGGAATAGACTGTAATATTCTTCTTTTTCTCCTTCTTTTATTTTTCTTTTTGTTTGTGGTACTGGGGGTTGAACCCAGGGCCTCGCACCTGCATGCTCTGCAAGTGCTGGACTACTGAGCTGAGCCCCAGCCCTTTTTTTTTTTTTTTTTTTTTTTTTTTTTTTTTTTTTTTTTTTTTTAGTTTTTTGAGACAGGGTCTCACTAAATTACACAGACTGCCTCTGGTCTCAAACTTGCGATCCTCCTGCCTCCGCCTCCTGAGCCGCTGGGATTACAGGCGTGTGCCACCGCGCTCGGAGATGACTGTAATATTCTTGAAGACAGGGGCGCGTATTTCCCTTTGTCCTCCCTGTGTTTAATGCCTTTTTAAAGCTGTGTGAAAAATGTGACTGCATTGATATAAAATTATATGCCAGGGAAGAAATCACTGGGAGGAAATACGCCTCCACACTCAGTGGTAATGTGAAGGTGAGGGAAACCTGGGCCGCTTCTTTCTTCAGTTTTACAGTTTCCTTACATTATTGCAAATAACTTAAAGGTTAAAATATTATCTGTTCAACATACATAAAAATCTCAAAGTAACTTTTTTAAAATATAAAAGTAGTCCACATGAGCTTCCACACAGCACTGAAGCGAGCCCTTAGCTGGGCGTGTCGGCCCACGCCCGTGATCCCAGAGGCTCAGGAGGCAGAGCCAGGAGGATCACAGATTCAAGGCCAGAGGCAGCCTGTGCGATTTAGCAAGACCTTGTCTCAAAATACAGAGTAAAAAAAGGGGTTAGGGGTGCAGTTCAGTGGTGGAGCACTTGCCTGGCACATGGGAGGCCCTGGGTTCAACTCAAAAGTACTCATTAAAAAAGAGAGACAGAGAGAAAGAAACGGAGCCCCGAGAAGTGGAAACGAGGTCAGAGGGGCTGTGGGAGAGACGTCTTTGCATCCCAGGCCCGTGCTCCCACTCTGGGGAAGAAGGAAAGACCCTCTCAGCTGAGACCGACATGCCCGCGTGTCCTGTGGAGGAGCCCGAAAAGCTGACGTGGGGGGAACTGCTCCAGAGGCCAGGGTAGCGAGGGTCAGTTCTACGCCAGGCGTCCACACACTAAGGTGGCCTTTGACGTCTTAGCAGTCGGCTGAGAGGATGGATGCGCGATCACTTATGGCGATTTCACGCAAAGGAAATTTGTTGTCAGGATGGGACGGGCACAGTGTTTGTTTGGCCAACCGTGGTTAGAGACAAGGGAGGAGGATCTGGAGCCCATCTTTCAAATCTTCTACCCTCTGTGGCCCCCGGGAGAGCCCCACAGTGAGGGGAAGCAGGGGGAACTGACCACAAAATCACTGCGCTGCCCAGAGCGCCCACTGCCAGGTCCACAAGCCCATCCTCGTTGAGGTCCAACTGCCCGTGGATGCTGCAGCCGAAGTACCGGAGGCCTGGCGCCAGCTCCGAAGCGGCGATTCTCTGCAGGGGATGGGGGAAGGGTGGGCACGTGCATGTGGGCCCAGGCCAGGGTGCAGGGCGGGGGGCAGACGCCATCAGGGGCTCGGGGAAGCCCACAGCAGTCTCCCTCCTGGCCTGCCACGGCACCTGGAATCTCTACCACTTAGGCCACTGTTTTGTCCTAAAATATTAAGTCTTGGAAGATTGCCTACTAAGTTTCAATCTATACCATCACCCTCCCAAACTTTGGTGTAGTTGTTAGACTATCTTCCCCACCCCACTGCCCAGAGGGGCCCCACGCGTCTGCCCGCCTGTCATGCTACAGGGGCTCGCATGTTGCTGTGATGCTGAAAGCTATGCTACCTGGATTTCAGATACCAGCAGGGCCACCCATGGTGGACAGATTTCAGCTGAGCTTCCTGACTAAGAAAGGCCAGGGAGAGGGACCCAGCAGCCCACTTCCAAAAGAATTGTTGTTGCATTATTGTTAGGTGCTGCGGAGTCAAGTCCGACTCATAGCGACCCTCATAGGGTTTTTAATGGCTGACTGTTTCAGGATTGCTTTGGGAGTGGGTTGCCACGTCCTTCTCCCATTTTGTGGTGCTGAGAATAGAACTCAGGGCCTCAGAGACTGCAGAGCAGCGCTCTACCAACTGAGCTAAATCCCAGCCCTCCGAAAGAATTAGCCATTGAAAACCCTCTGAATAGCAGAGAACACTGTTAAATATAGTGCTGGAAAATGAGCCCCTTAGGCAGGAAGGTATTCAAGAAATGACTGGGGAAGAGCTGCCTCCTCCAAGACTAGCTGGCCTCAATGACAGGAATGGAGTAAAGCCCCTCAGACCTCCTTTTGCTGATGTGGTAGGGTTCAAAATGAGAAGAAACACAGTGGCTGTAACAATGGGCTCAAACATAAAAAGATCATGTGCATGGCACAGTACTGGGTAGTGTTTTGATGTGTTGTACACAGGGTTGCTATGAGTTGGATCTTACTTGATGGCACATAACAAATCATGCTCATAAAATATGGGGGCAAAATGATGATCATGGGCGTGGGGGCTGAGGAGGGCCAGGTCTGAGGTGAGCCCAGACAGGAGATGTCCACTACGGCCAATGGCACATCAGATGCCTGTCGGGGAGTGAGGTTCGGAGCCTGGGTTGGTGGTGGTTGGATCAGATGGGGGGATAAAGGCAGTGAGAAGGTGCCCAGAGGGCGGATGGGAAGGTCCTGAGATGTAACACACCGGGGGCAAAATTTCGACTAGAGGCGCGCTGAGCTAGGCGTACAGGATCCCTTCCCTCGGGAGGGCTGGGAAGGGACCCAGAACCACGCGAGCTGCCCACCGCCCCCCAACCCCCAGGCCTCTGAGCCAACCAGCTCCTGCGGAGCCCCACCTGCTTGGGCCTCTTCAGGATGCCGCCGGGGAAGCCGTGGAAGATGTAGATGACGCCCCCGTGGCTGTCCTCCAGAGGGGCCCCCACCACCACGTCGTTGTAGGAATCTTGGTTGAGGTCTCGAACGGAGGCGATGGACGACCCAAACCGGGCGTTCTGGTAGCTGAGGGACTCCTTCAGCGTCCCATCGTAAACAAACCGGCCCTGCACGCCCAGGGCCAGGGAGAGGCTCAGGCCCTGGGGGGGTCGGGGCTCACAAGCCACCTCTGCCCGAGCCACAGCATTCTCTCTGCACTCCCACGGTCCCCTTGGTCCCACGAGCCCAGCGACACAGGGGCTCCCGTTCCCCTCCCCCCCTGCAGCTGGCTCCCGCAGGCAGCGCTGCCCCCAGAACCCAGCTTCCCTCGCAGCGCCCCAGGCCAGAGCAAGGCGCAGGGGTCCCCGGAGCCGCCCGTGTTACCTGTCTCAGGCTGTAGGCGTACACCCTGCCCCGCTCGCGGCCCTCGCTGAAGTACATGGGGGCGCCCACCAGCAGGACGTCGGTCACCCCGTCGTCGTCGATGTCCACCGAGGTGATCTCGCTCCCGAAGTAAGAGCCTATCTGCGGCACAGGGAGGGAGGAGGAGGGGGGCTGGGAGCCCTCGCCCTGAGGCTCGGAGTGCTTGGGGTCCCAGCGGGTTCTTCCTTCTCACGCCCCCCCTTCCTCTGCTCTCCCCTGTGGGGCCTCCTGGGCCTCCTGTCTGCCCTTGTCCCTCTCCCTCTCTCTTCTGTTGCCCACCTCCCTACTCTTCTTTATTTCCAGTTTTTTATTTTTATTTTTATTTTTTTGGTACTGGGTGTTGAACCCAGGGCCTCGCGCCTGCAGGCTCTGCAAGTGCTGGACCACTGAGCTGCACCCCCAGCCCATTTTTTAACTTTTTGAGACAGGGTCTCACTAAATTACACAGACTGCCTGTGGTCTCGAACTCGTGATCCTCCTGCCTCCGCCTCCCAAGCCGCTGGGAGGACAGGCGTGCGCCACGGCGCCCGGTGCCTCAGTACTTAATTTTTTGTCGCTATTTGTTTCTATTAGGCAGTGACATAATGGCAAAGAATAAGGAAAACACACACACACACACACACACACAATGTACATATGAAAATGAAAGTTACCCATGGTCCCAATGGTCAAATATGACTACCATGAATGTTTTACTGTCCTGTCTTCTAGTCTTTTCTGTCGAGGTGTGTTGGCACATCCAATGTGTGTGTGTGTGAGTGTGTGTGTGTGTGTCTTTGTATTTTTATAAATTGGGGTCATACTCCACATATAGTTTATAGACTGATTTTTAAAAATGGCAACACATGCTGTGTCTTTTCTCTGTGACCTACTTCTCCCACGGCACGGCCACTGGTGGCTCTCCACGTGGCACGAACCCTGGTGTGCTTGACGAAGCCTCCATCGTCAGCCATTGCCTGGTTTTCACGCTGTCGCGCCAAGCATCGCCCTGGCATCCCACTGTAGGTGGCGGCTGACCTCTTCTGTGTCTGAGCGCCCTCTGTTCCTCTCTGTGCCGGGTGCAGTGCCCCGCCCAGGGCGAGGCCGCCACCCACCACTCACTGGAAGCCTGAGGGTCCCCCTGGCTCCCCTTCCCCTCTCTCTCACCTCAGATCTCCCAGCAAGTCGCTCCTGGTGTTGCTCAACACCCACCCCCCCGCTCCCCCGCTGCGCCTCCCCTACACGGCACCCCGGCTGGCCCTCCAATCTGCCCCCGTGGCACCGGCCTGGCCTCTAACCACTGATGCCGCAGCGCTCTTGTGTTTGGGATGGAGTCTGAACTCCTCGGTGTGCCTGCTGGGGCTGTGGGGGCTGCTTCTTCCCCAGCCCCTGTCCCACCACCCCCGTCTCTCAGGGTTGAGCCCGTGGCTCCTGCCACACCCAGTTACCCCTCTTCTCTGAAGGCCCAGGCCCTGGTCAGTTCCCAGCTTCCCTCTGCACGGGCCCCACCCCGCCTCCCTCCCCAGGCGATGCCTGCTATCCCTCAGGTCTCAACACAAGTGTCATTTCCACCTGGAGGTTGCCCCTGACCTTACCCTCCTCACCGCCTAGCTGGGCTCCTCCTTAGTGCGCCCAGGCTCCCCTGTTCCCACCAAGGCCTGCTCCTCTGGGGGTCCTTCCAGGCCTGGGTAACATGCATAGCCCTCAGAAGGGACTTAATGCTTACTGGGTCCCTTAAGAAAGCGGAAGGCATTGTGTCCACGGACACGCCCTTGGTGAGATGCTTTGTACCCCTGGGTTAGCTCATATGAGCCTCATGCAGTTGCTGCTGCTATTGTTAGGTGCCATTGAGTCACGCCTGGCTCATAGCGACCCTCATAGAGTTTTCAATGGCTGACGTTTCAGGATTGCCTTGGGAGTGGGTTGCCACATCCTTCTCCCAGTTTTTCGGTGCTGGGAATCAAACTTGGGACCTCAGAGACTGCAGAGCGGCGCTCTACCAACTGAGCTAAATCCCAGCCCCATCCCATGCTGTGAAGAGGCATATAAAATTTTATTTATGTGCCAGGTGCAGTGGCGCATGCCTGTAATCCCAGAGACTTGGGAGCCTGAGGCAGGAGGTTTGTGAGGTCAAGGCCAGAGGCTGCCATGGTAATTTAGCAGCACCTTGTCTCAAAATAATAAAAAGCATAAAGAGCTGGCAGTATAGCCTAGTGGTAGAACACTTGCAAAGGCAAAGTATGTGCGGGGCCCTGGGTTCAACTCCCAAGTGCCACACACACAAAAAAAATCACATTTATCGGTGCTGGGAATTGAACCCAGGGCCTCCTGCTTGCTAGGCAGGCACCCCACCATGAAGCCACGTCCCCAGCAGGTCACCCTGTGTGATGTTGTTGTTGTTAGGTGCCCTCGAGTCGGTTATCTGACTCATAGCGACCCTCATAGGGTTTTCAATGGCTGACTGTTTCAGGATTGCCTTGGGAGTGGATTGCCACGTCCTTCTCCCATTTTTGCGGTGCTGGGAATCGAACTCAGGACCTCAGAAACTGCAGCGCAGCGCTCTACCAACTGAGCTAAATCCCAGCCTCCTCTGTGTGATAGGGAAGGAGAATTTGAGTTGCCTGCTCACGGTCTGAAGGCTGGTCACCACTAAGCCAGGCCCGTCTGACACCCAAGGCCGTGACTCTCCCTCCCCTACCACCTCCTGGCATGGGGTATTTCCAGGACTCCATTTTCCAGCATTAAAAGCTTTCAACTGAGGAGAAGGATAAAAATGCAGGCGAGAGAAAAAGTAGATAATAAGCCTGGGGTGGGGACAAGGAGAGCTGTGTATACATAAAGGGATTAAGTGGTAGACAGCAAGGAGGAGGGACTGGAGCAAGTCATCTAAGGCTGGGGCCTCAGCTGCGTGGGTCACTGACTCGGAATCCACTTAATTCAGCTGCTTTCCCCGCTGCAGTTTCCTGTTCGGATGTTGGAGGCAGAATTGGGCAGAGAAGACGTCGTAAATTCACTGGCAAATTCCCTTCAGTGCCAAGGTCTAGGCCTTGGCTCCCAAAGGAGCCAGTCCTGGGCGGTGTGGGCCGGCCGGGACAGCGGCTGCCAGGCCCCCCGCCCTGGAAGCGGAGCGGCAGAGTGGGTCACCACAGCAGGAGGCATTCAGGTTGACCCGGTGAGGAGTGTGTCCTCATGGTGCCAGGCGCAGGCAGTGGATGGTGTGGGATGGGGCTGTGCCCAGGCTCGGCGGTGCCAAGGGAGAGCTGAGAGCAGCAGGTGAGGGCTTGGCATGCCATGGCTTCCGCTGGTCAGAAGGAGCCCACGCCTGGTCAGGGGATGGCCGGGGTGGGGGCAGGAGGCGGCACAATGCAAGAGAGCCCCTCCACAGGCCTGGGTTCTCAACTGGACCCGGCCAGGAGTCCAGTGTATCAGGCCCATGTTGCTTCCAGAACCACAGACGTGCTTGGCTACGGACGTGACTTCTGACCCCTGAGCACCAGTGGCTCTATGGTAGCTTTCCAGTTGGCATTTGTAACCACCCAGCAGGGGCTAGGATTTAGCTCAGTTGGTAGAGCGCCGCTCTGCAGTCTCTGAGGTCCCAAGTTCGATTCCCAGCACCACAAAATGGGAGAAGGATGTGGCAACCCACTCCCAAGGCAATCCCGAAACAGTCAGCCATTGAAAACCCCTATGAGGGTTGCTATGAGTCGGACTCAACTTGATGGCACCTAACAACAACCACTCCCCCCCCCCCCAGCGTGGGGCTCTGCAACACAGTCTGGTTGCCAACAAGGCGGCCCTGTTGGCACTGCGCCCACTTCCAGGAAAAGGGAAGAAGCTGGTGACCTGGGGGTGGGCCCTGCTGTCACTGCCATGACATCTGGCAGCATGAATACGGCTCAAGGGGTTCCACTGCCCCTTTGGAACACTGCGGCCTAAGGACACCCAGGCTGGGCAGTCACCCAGATGCCACCTGGGGCTTTTGTGCCAGCTCACGGCTGAGAGGGTCTGCAGGCAGCAGCAGAGGCCTGGCCAGTCAGAGAGAAGAGCCCATGAGATGCATGCAAGGGATGCCCCCAGGTTCTCCTGGGCGTAGGGGACTTGGGGAGGGGACAGCGCGGTGCCTCGGCTGTTTCCGGATGGTCAGTAGCTGTTTATGCTGACATCTTCAACCATGGTGTGAATGAGGTGTGTGCCCCACTCCGGGAGGCGGCCTGGGGTCTGGGGACCTTCCTGTCAACAGGGAGAGGTGGGCCCCAGAGGCTCCGCCCCCAGCCTGCTGGACCTGCTGCCCTCCGCCTCCCTCCATTACCTGCTCGCCCCGCAGAGCTTGGTGGATGGTGAGGCTCCGGTTGTTGTGCATGGTGAACAGGATGACTTTGCCCGTGTGGTTGAACCGGGGGGCTCCGGCCACGTACACCCGCCCCTGCCTGGAGGACATGACCGACGTCACCGTGTACCCTGCCACGGGAGGAAACAGGCTGGTCTCTGGCACTGTGTCCCTGGCAGTCCTTGTTAAGGCCGGGCATGGTGCTCAGCCACACCCAGGGAAGGGCGGCAACCTCAGTCTCCCTAGAGCGCATCGATTAATGAAAAGGGCTTAGAGCCGGGCGCGGTGGTGCACGCCTGTCATCCCAGCGGCTGGGGAGGCGGAGGCAGGGGGATCGCAAGTTCGAGACCAGAGTCAGTCTGTGTAATGTAGCGAGACCCTGTCTCAAAAAGTAAAAAAAAAAATGGGCTGGGGGTGCAGCTCAGTGGCCCAGCACTTGCAGAGCATGCAGGCGTGAGGTCCTGGGTTCAACCCCCAGTACCATTAAAAAAAAAGGGGGGCTGGGGTGCAACTCAGTGTTAGAGCATATGCAAGGCCCTAGGTTTGATCCCCACAATGTTTTTTCTTTTTGCAGTACCAAGGGGTTGAACCCAGGGCCCTGCACGTCCTAGGCAAGGGTTCTATCACTGAGCTGCACCCTCAGCACCCCTTTCTTGTTTGCTTGTTTTTAAATGTTGAGACACAGTTTCACTAAGTTGCACAGGCTGCCTCTGGCCTTGAACTTGGGATTCTCCTGCCTCAGCCTCCCGAGCGCCACGGCTCCTGGCTCAGGCAAAGCCCCCTGACTAGAGGAGAGTAGGTTTTGACTGGATTTGCATTGTGTCCTGGGTACGCAGGCTCGGTGTGCTGCAGCCCTGATCAGGCAGAGAAGCTTTAAAGACACAGCCACTGGCAGACGGTGCCCTAGCTGTATCCGTGGGGCCGGTCTGTCCTTTATTCCACCTATTCACTGAGAGCTGTTTGTGTGCCAATGCGGTGCTAAATGTGGTCAGAGAGGAGCCACACCCAGGCCTGGTGCTGCCCTCGGGGTTGGCTGCCTGAGCCCAAACGGGACGTGCGCGGGTGACCCCTCCACCACGTGCAGGGGTTTGGCGGTGCTGCGCCCTCCTCGCCTCGGCCGGCCGCCCTCCGGCCCTCACCCAGGTACGCGCCGTGGTTCTTGAGCTCCTCCGGGAACTCCTTCAGGTAGGCCTCGCGCTGGGGGATGACCTTGCCCCCGCTGGTCTCCTTCAGCACGGCCCCGTTCCAGTCGTAGGCGCCCACGGCTCCCAGCAGGATCCCGTCCTGGCACGGGAGGGGACGTGCGTTAGATTTGGGGACCTCTTCCCAGAGTCACCCCAGGTCCTGCGGCCCGTGGAGCACCTGCTGGCCACCGAGGGCCCCTTCCCCAGGGCTCACGTTCCAGCTGGGACGCTTGGCTGAGTGAGCCGCGGGGACCAGCCTGCCCCAAGCCGTCCTTAGCGCAAAATGGGTCAAGGTGAACCCAAGGATGTGAATTTAGAAGAAGAAAAAAAGAACATTCTAGAAATAAACTCCAACTCCAGGACCAAACCTCTACTCCTCCTTGGGCTTTAAAACTCCAGGAAATCTCTCACCACCCCTCCTCTGACACCCTGGAAGATGGGCGGGGTCAGAATGTTGGGGCAGCTGGAGAGGTGTAACCAAGAGCGGCTTGTGCAAAGGCCCCGAAGCTGGAGAGGGGTCAGAGCCTTTGCTTTCTAGCTGGAGCTTTGGGTGAGGGGACAGAGCGGCTGGAGAGGAGGCTGGACAGATAAGCCGTGGCCACATTGTGACAGCCGATGTTCAGAAGACCAGAGCTTGGTCTTCAGAGTTTGGAGGGTTTTGTTCTTTTTACCAGTTGCAGGGCAGGTGGCCGGGAAGCCCTGGCTCCCTGAGGGGAAGCGTCCATGTCCCTGACTCCATGGTCATTTCCTGAGCGCTAGGCCCCCTATTCCTGGGCTGTCCTCCACCCTGCCCATCCAGCATGAATGGTTCCCATGACAACAAGTAGCCAACACTAAAAGCAGGTGGGCACATGGGGCCTGAGGGAGGTGGCAAAGGCGGGAGAGGGTCACTTTGGTGATTTGGGGGTAGGGGACGCTAGTCTGTGCCCCAGATCTTTTTTTTTTTTTTTTTTAATTTTCTGTGGTGCTGGGGCTGGAGCCCAGGGCCGTGTGCGTGCCAGGTAAGTGATCGATCACCAAGCTCCATCCGCAGCACCCGCAGCTTTGAGCTCTCTGGCATAAGTGATGTCTGCTCTCTCTCCCCGGAACCCTCCGTGGGCCCGGCAGGCTGGCTGGGTCCAAGGCTCTCCCGAAGCTTTAAAGAATCAAGTCAATCCTATCAGAGGGTTATAAAAACGCCGGCTCTCTAGATGTAGAACTGACTGTTCAGACGGAATGTTTTTGCAACTAAAAGTATGCTGGCCTTGGAGAGCCTGTGTTGGCCATGTTCAAAGTCACTCCTCCTAATTGGCCCCCTCCTTCCCATGCTGCGCTCTAGCCTCCGTCTGCGAGGCTGTGATGGTTGGCTGGCCAGGACTGGGGCCACGCACGGTCACCACCACCATTCCCTGCACTTGGGGGTGTGTTCTGGTCTTTGGGGGGCACCTTCTCACCCAGCCACTCATGTGGGCCTGCAGATGCCCTGCGAGGCGATGGGGTTCTCACTCCCCATGTGGGACAGAGCAGCAGCTGAGGTCCACAGAGGGGAGGCACTTGCCTGAGGTCACACAGGGCGTCAGGGGCAGGGTGGAGTTTTTCCCTGAGTGGGGAGGGCCGGGGAGGGGAGAGAAATACCCCTGTGGTCTCCAAAGGTGGATCTGGCGCCTAGGTCTCTGCCTGAGCCCCCCCTGGAGGAGTGCGCTATGTGGGCTCCGCTTTCCTTTCTTCTGTTTGCTGCCCCTGCCCAAGCTCATGACTACAGCAGGCTTCTCTGCTTTGCGGGGTGAAAGCAATCTTTCCTTACACGAGATTTTTATACAAATTGTTATCCTTCTTCACACCCTCCCATATTTTGTATCCTCTGCTCTCCCTCAAGCCTCCTTATCTCCCTCCACACGGCTGGGCATGCCCGGACTTGTAAAGTTTCTTTATTCTTTCTAAATTCCTAATGTCCTCTGAAAAACGCTAAGACCCTCCACTTCTCCCCACTATGAATCAATCAGGTTGAGCCAAGATTGTGAGGTAAAACCCCTAACCAATGGGAAGAGACCCAGTCACAGGGATTACGTTAGGAGACGAAAGACCAGGCTGACCTTGTGCCTGTGTGCCTGCTCCCCGACTGTACTCAAAGCCTGCACGCGCTTTGCAAAGAGAAAATTGGCCTTGTGGAGACAAAACTGAAAACCTTTAGTTCTCAGGCATCTTCATTACCGACATCAAGCACATCTCTAACAGCAGAGAGGCCTTGGGCGCTTCCTGTTGGCTGAGCAGATGGCAAAGCTCCGAGGGATACTGAGAAGGGCTGGGTCCTGCCGGGGATCCCCCAACTCTCCCTATGTGGAGTTTGGGGGGCCCATGGGGACTTCTAGATTTGGCAACACTGGGCCAGAGGGCCACTCCACTCTCCCGCCTGTGACATTTGAGCTCCTGCAGCAGCTGGGCCTTGGGCCCCCAGTGGGCGGCCTTTCCTGAGAGGGGACTTGTGGGGGGCAGGGAGGGCCTCACTCAGGACAGGGGCACTGTGAGGTGGGCACGTGAAGGTCACCAGAGCAAACCCCAGCATGTCCGCCAGCTGGGGACCCAGGCATCTGGAGCTGGGAAAAGATCTGGAGGGTGCATGGGGAGCAAAAAACAACCAACCAACCAGACCAAACCAAACAAAACAAAAAATAAAAGGAAAAGAAGAAAAAGAAGTGTCAGGGCTTTGACGGGGGACGCCACGTGTGGACCCCAGCTGGGGTAAAGCAGCTAGCCACTCCACGCGTGAGCAGTGGCCCCGATTCTCAGACGTCCAACGGCCTCCCTGCAGCTGTGCCTCCTTGGCGACGCTGAGCCATACCTGGTGGCGTGTGGGGCGCATGTCAGGTCCTGCCCAGTCTGCTCGGAGCCGCCTCTGACCCCGCCTCTGTGTCAGTTTGCCTTCTCATGCTGGCTGGGGGTGTGGCCGTGTCACCCAGAACTCTGTGCTCCGGCCACGCCATGTGCCAAACCCGGCTGGGCCACCACGCCAGCCCTGCAGGCCGCATGGCTGGGGCAGTTGTTTATGACTGGGGGTGGCTTTGCCCCCTAAGTGGCGTCTGGCAATCCCTGGAGGTGATCTTTGTGGTCACGGCCTGGGTGGGACAGTGGGTGTTACTGGTATCTGGTGAGGGGATGCTGGGGATGGTGCTGCCCATCTTCCGGTGCATGACAGCCTGTCACAGCAGAGTTGGGGGCAGGGCAAGGGCACACTGTGCTCTTGGCTCATTATCCAGTCCAGGACGTCCCCAGGGCCGAGACGGAGAATCCCTGGCCCCCGAGGGAGGACTACCAGTCCTGGGGTCGAACATTCCTGTGTTCCAACTTCAGCTCCAACGCCTCTGGGGCAAGTTTGTCTGTCTGTCTGTCCTCTCTCTTTGGCCTGAGGTTCCTCAGCTGTAAAATAGCTTTGCTGTGAGAATCGGCATTTCATTCTCAGCACAGTGCTTTGCTGTGGTTGTTAGGTGTCATGGAGTTTAGCCCGACTCACAGCGACCCTACCCTACGCAGAACAGAACAAAACCCTCCCCGACACTGCCACGCCCGGCACTATGCCAGTGCTTCTCTGCTATTCATAGGGTCTTCGATGGCTGATCGTTTTGGGAGAGGGTTGCCAGCTCCGTCTTCTAGGCCTACAGCACCTGGCGTTCCCAGGTGGACTCACATCCAAGGACTACCCAGGCCCAACCCCGCTTAGCTTCTGAGATCAGATGGGATCGGACGCCAGCATGGTCCAGGTGTAGACAAAGCCTAAGTCCTTGGTAGTTGGTGGCTCTTTCCCTCATTAATCATCCACAAAGCATCTCTAGGGGAGGCCTGGCTCACAGAAGAAGACTGTGACCCAGTTCACAGCCAAGGTCATTGCTGTGGTAGCACGTGAGAGGTGATCTGAGGGAGGCGAGGACAGGCTACTTGGAGGGTCCCTGGAGGGTGTGGCCAAGTGAAGGAGGGGGCAGGTACACACTGGGGTTAGGGAGGGATTTTAAGAAAATCCTGCTTGATTTCTTAGTCCCAAAATGAACGCTTCAGTTCCAAGCCTCCATGGACATTTCTCTGACGTCTACTCAAAGGCTGAAGTTCAGAGCTGTGTCTGAGCCTGCACCGCCAGGCAGTCATGGAATGGGGACATGGTTGCCAGTGATTCTCTTTCTTCCAGCTGTTCTTGCTTTTATGTGGGATGTCTGTGGAGTGGAGTGGGGGGAGCTGCTGGCGGTCTGTGTGCAGGTACAGTGGGAGACCCCCTCCCTCAAGGGCAACACCTTCTTCCTCCAGATTCCGCTGCCACCTGCTCTAGTTGGCAGATGGAAAAGTCCGCTTTGCAGGTCTCTGGGTGCTCAGGAGGAGTTTACACCCTTCAGAAACCAACCCCTCTGCTCACCATTATGGATCAGGTTCTTTTGTTTTTGATTGACTCAGAATCATAAAACTAGCTCGAGTGCAAAGCTCTTTGGAGAGATAACGCCATTAAGGGTTCAAGAGCCAAGAACCTCAGCCAACAGCCAGTCACCTTAGCTGTCCAGCCCACACCTCACGAGGGCCGTGTGGGAGGGGCACACGTTGGAGGCAGGAGGGTGGACAGGAGACACGGAAGCTCCTTGACCTGCTTCAGATCTGGACAGAGCTGGTCCTGCCAGGTCATCATGTGGGGGATGAAAGACATCTCACACGCAGGTCACAGAGAACAGTGACCCCTTCCCAGCCCAGCCAGGGGTCAAGGATTTTGTGTAGCTGAGATGGACCCTAATAAAGCTGCTTTTTTCGGTGAACTTTTGATGGCAGGGGCAGATCGATGGACTCCAGGGTAGGAGGGTCAATGTGGAATCCCTCTGTTGAGCCCTGTGGCAGAGGCGTTCTCCAGCAGCTCTGTCACTAACGAGCATCGGTTATTTACAGTTCTCCTTCTCCTTCTACATCTTCCCGCAAGGATCTGGGGTTCTAGGCTCTTGAGTCTACCCCCCCTTTTGGTCTATTTCCCCACGTGGCCTCCCGGGCAGGACCTGACGATTTATGAAGTGTTTCCACAGACGCCGCTTCCGTGCCCCTGGCAATCCCTGGAGGCTGCGGCTCCCATTATGAACCAGCTCCAGGGGAGGCCCCTAGAGGCTGGGCCGGGGCCCGAGATGCAGCTCCTGACACCACAGGTTGCTGGTGACGCCCTGTCCCCTCCCCAGGGGCCAGGCCCACTAGGGACCTCTGCAGTCCAATGTGGAATCCACACAGAGGACCCACGTGGGCCACCTGCCGGAGCTGGACGCTCTGCACACCCTCCCCACGTGGACTCAGGGACCTGCCCTGCTGTGCACAGGTACCGGCGCCATCCAAGGCCTGTGCGGCCGGCTCCGGCGCCTGACCTAGTTTCTGCATTGGGTTCTATGATGAATGGGACCTCGGTCTCTGCACCTCGCAGGTGGATGTTTATTACCTACAACGAACTCGCTTCTGAGGAGGGCTGGAGGCCACAGAAACAAGTGAAAGACCTTGACTTCCCTCTTCCAGCCCTAGAACATTCTGAGAGGCAGAGAGAAAAAGGGGATGCAATAGCTTCACCCCAGGACAGCAGACGGCAGACGAGGAGAGCTGGGAAGGACAACAGCAGAGGGAGCGCGGCCCTGCACCGTACCTCTACCACGTGTGAGGAAAAGCCAGTCTGTGACATCTCCAGTCCAAAGGAGGTCTCGTTCTTGTTGGTGCCTAAAACAGGGACAAGAGGAGGTTAGCTTCATGCCTCACTGCTCTGCACAAAACGGAGCTTAACTCCCAGACCCCGCTGCCAGGCGTTTCCGGGGCATCTTTGAGACTGGAGCTCTCTTTTTAGAGGGCTCTGAGATGAGGCCTGCACTACCATCGGCCGCCTGGCTTAGCAGCACCTCGTGTGAGGTACACGGAGCCCTGCCCCTGTGGGCTGTGGGTGAGGAGCCAGCCGCTTCTGCAAAGGGCTCGGGACAAGTCCTGTTACAGGGCTCGCGTAATACCAATGGCCGTTAAAAAAGAAGTGTGTGGAAATTGTTCATATTTGGGGGGCAAGAAATGGAGTTTTCCAAAATGTCCATTCTTACTGGCCTGCGGTGTCCCATCCCATCAGATTTCGGAAGCTAAGCAGGGTTGGGCCTGGTTAGTGCTTGGATGGGAGAACGCCTGGGAACACCAGGTGCTGTGGGCTTGGGAGACGGACCTGGCAACCCACTCCCAAATTCAATCCGCCATTGAAAACCCTATGAATAGCAGAGAAGCACTGACAATGGTGTTTCACCTGTTGTACATAGGGTTACTATGAGTCAGACACCAACTTGATGGCACCTAACAACAACAACATTAGTCACCAGATTTGGCTCCAGATGCCTGTGGCTGGTTCCTAAACATCAGATCGACCCTCAGGAGGGAGGACCCTCACCACAGCAGATTCGCATGAGAAAGCCCACGTGTCCAGAAAGCCCTGTCCACCGAGGCCCCCGTAACACACCACTGGGACAGTGTTCTCACCGCCCAGGGTGACGGCGTGGACATTTCCGTTCTGGTGCCGGTGTCAAGGCCCACCTCCGGCTTTGCTCTCACCCACGTCTGTTAGCGCTGCTTCGGCCTCCTGTGTGCGCCTGGAGCTCATCATTCCCAGGGCTCCGCCCACTTCCAGGCTCTGCGACACTCCCTCCCTCTCTTTCTTTCTACAACCCTCCCACAGGCCCAGCGCTCTGCGGGGAGCCCAAGGGGCAGTCATAGCTCGGAGGAGACCTGCGCCAATGAATTCTTTGCAGGGATCCTTCAGATGCCCTCTCTCCTGACGAATCAGACGGCAGGTTTGATTTGCACAAATCTTACTGCCTCAGGTGGCATGAGAAGCCATGGCAGGCAGCAACTGACTGTTCCAGGCCATAGCGTCAGGCCTACCGAGTTCCAGTTAGGGTTGCCAGATAAAACACGGGTGTCAGTTCAGTATGAACTTCAGACAAACAAGGCTCATTTATTTATTTATTTTATTTTGTGATAACTCTGTCACTGTACTGTATTTTATGTGGTTCTACCTGGCACCCCCGGTTCAAAGCCCAGCCCTTTGCCCAGCAGCAGGGCTTAAGTGTGCCGTGTAACTTCTCTGAGTTTCCACAGCAGTCAAATGAGCAGAATATGAGTCCACCCACCTTTGGGGATGTTTGTAAAGTGCCCAGCCTGGCATCCAACGCAGAGCAACACCCAGCTGCTGGGATTTTTTGGGAGGCAAGGACGCTTGCTAAGCTGTTGCATTCTGTGGGATCCGATGCCTTCTGTGATGTTTGTCTGATGTGAGCCCAGAAACGCACATCCCTGCCCTGCACATTTTGCTCACCTTCCAGGCTGAAGATCCTGTCCCCCAGGGCATCGACGATGTCCTTCAGGGCCGCCTCGTCGGTGACATTGAAGAAGTGCTTGTCGTCAGGGTCGCTGGCGATGTATTTGATTTCATTCAGGAAAGTTTCTGGATTGATCCCCCTGCGGTTGTAGTAGCCCAGGACCTGCCAGGGACCAGGGGCAGGGATGACAGACACAACAGCTCATCACACAGATTTCCTCACATCCCCCATGGCCCCCGACCCCCCCAGGGCGGCTGAGCCAGAACTGTGTGGGAATCGTTAGCATTTGCATTTTGAGATGGATTCTCTTTGGGTGGTAAGATGAGACCCCTGTGCTAAGCTGGGGTTCTGAGAGCTAGGAGGCCTGGGGGTACTTTCTAGTTTCCGAAATTTCCTGGCAAAAGAAAGAAAAGAAAGAAAGAAAGAAAGAAAGAGAGAAAGAGAGAAAGATCGAACCCTACAACCTTTTTGCACAGGCCTGGACAGAGCTAAGAAGATTCTCAACTTGTTCTTTAGAAGAGGACGAGAAGAGCGGCCACGAGGGCCTGGACCCCTGTCCACTGCCGTCTGGAAGACCATCCCTGGGGGTCCCCGGGGGCTCGAGGGGCGGCCCTCGGGCGGGGACTTACGGCCACGGCGTATCTGGTCACGTTGTCCCTCTCGCTTTGCCGAATCACCCGCTCCAGGTCCGGGCTGTCGTGGGACTCCCCGTCCGTGATCACAATCATCACCTTCTTGGCCCCTTTCCGTCCACCCTTCTGGAAAGCCTCGGAGCTGGAACCCAGGCACGGGGTGGGTCGTCAGCAGGAGGCCCGGGGAGGCCGGACGCTCCTCCCTTCCAGGGGCAGCTGAGTGCACCGGGCACCCCCGCAGGCCAGGGCCTTTGACCTGGTGCCAAAGCGACAGGATGGCACTGCCCAGGCGACTCTTTCACCAGCTGCTCGGGTGGGCCCTGGGTCCTCATGTTTTTGAGAAGTGATGGTGAAAGGCTGCTTTGGAGTCCTGACTTTGCTGTTTGGCCTAGGCACAAGCGGTGGGGAGGAGTTCGGGAGTGGGGACAACCTTCAGGGGCGCAAAGTTAGGGGCTCACAAACCAAGCAGCATCTTACAAAACCATGGGGTGATTAAAAAAAATTTTTTTTTTTTTTGAAGTCCAGGCCCTACCCAGACCCATGGGACTAGATTTTCTGGGAGTCTTGGCTGGCTATTGGTATTTTTCAAAAGTTCTACTGAACACCCAGAGTCTCGGCCTACTGCTCTTAAGGACTGCAAAGGTAATTCAACATCCGAGCCACTACCCCACTGAGCCTGCGTGAGGAAGACTAAAAACTTCTGACTTCTCCCATGAGGACGGCCTTGATTCTGTTTCGAGAAATATTAAATCTCAAATTCCATGGAAAACATTTCTCTTACTTCTTATTTTGCTTTCTGTGACTGGAACATGAGCTTCCTCTACCTGTTGGGTCATCCAGGCTAGGGGCCAGCAGGGCTGGCCAAGGCATGCCCAACATGGCAAAGGGGCTCTGACAGACAGCAGTGGGCATACAAACCATGGAAAAACTAAATATCACTGTAAGACGGCATGGTGATTCCTCACGGGTCTGACCCACAGGGAGGCAGGAAGGATGGACAGCCCTCAGCTTTAAGCTCTACACTGGCAGGCTGAAGAACCAGAAGGCTCTGGTTAGCACAGGTATCTCCTGTTATACAGCAAGAGGAGGAACTGATCTGTGTGACTCAGATGTTGAGGAATTTACAAAATCTGGACTAAGTTCAGAGTTTCTTCGAGCTGCCAGTGAGGAGGAAAAACCATCTGCTATTCTCCTGGTAGCTCTATGATATCCTGGATATGATGACTTAAAAAAAACAACAACCCTCTAACTTTAGTCTGAGCTGTGGACTGAAGGACACAGAGGCGTGCTCAACATGACAGTAGCCGATTTGGGGCTTAAGCCTAACCCAGGGCAGGGAGAATACAGCTGTTTTCTCAGAGGAGATTCTAGATACTTCCAAGACTCCACTGAAGGGCCACACCCAGGAATAACGCTCCATACAAAAACGTATAGAGGGGAAAACAGGTTTTATTATAGATGGAGCCAAGAAAGATCTCAGGGTCGTGTTATCATAGAGCAGAATAGCGTAAATGTCTCCATGAATCCGTAACAGCGCGAACACTGGCATGAACAATCAGATTGTGAATTGCGACTCTGGGTTGGGTACAGGGACTTGGATGCGCTCCTTTGCAAATGAGATGACAAATTCCTTGAGAGCAGAGAGAACTTTATACGCATAGCAGGCTCCCCCAAGCTGGAAACCAGATGACCCATGAAAACGTAGCCAAGGAAGTGTCTCCCTTCTGCTCAAAACCTGCATTGGCTCCCACTTCTCTCAGGGAAGGTCCAGGTTTGAGCAAGGCCCGCCAGCCCCGTTAGCTCTCCGAGCTCCTCACTCCCCTCCTCACACACTGGACTCTGGGCCCATCTGGAAGGCACCAGGAGCCCGCTAAGCCCGTGAGCTGCTCCCTCAGCCTGGACCACCTGCTCCCAGCTACCTGCTTGGCCACTCCCTTAGGCTCTCCAAGTCTGCGATCCAGGGTCACCTCTCAGTGAAGCCTTTCCTGTCCACCCTGTGGAAGGGCCTCCCTGGGTCTCCTTGTCACTTCTAAGTTAAGATTAGGGTTACCTCTCACCAGAGCTCTTCTGCTGGGCTGGGAGCCACCAAGCCCAGGGGCCACAGGCTACCATCTTTGTAACCCTCAAGTCCATGACCTGGATCTTTGCACAGAAAAAAAGAAAAGGGCGGGAGGGAGAAAGAGAGAGAGAAAGGAAGGAAGGAAGGAAGGCAGGCAGGCAGGAAGGAAGGAAAAGGAAAGGAGAGAAAAGGAAGGAAGGAATAAAAGGAAAGGAAGGAAGGAAGGAAGGGAGGGAGGGAGGAAGGGAGGAAGGGAGGGAGGGAGAGGAAAGGAAAGGAAGAAAGGAAGGAAAACAAACAAAAACCCCAACACGTAATGAATAGCCAACGGGGGAGAGAAAACTTTTCGCCTTAAAAGGCACCAGCTGTGCTGGCTACTATGGCTCATGCCTGTGATCCCAGAAACTCCAGAGGAGGAGGCAGGAGGGTCACGAGTTTGAGGCCAGAGACAGCCTGCATAACTTGGTGAGAGCCTGACTCAAAATAAAAAATAAAAAAGGGGGCTGGGGTGCAGCTCTGGGGTACAGCAGTTGCCTAGCACATGCGAGGCATTGGGTCAACTCCCAGTACTGAAGTTAAAAAAAAAAAAAAAAAAGGCAACGGTTGTAATTCTGGACGTGGACACAGCAGGCTGGAGGTCGGAATTTTAAACTTTCCTTAAGATTGCAGCCCCAGCAGGGCTCACGAGTCACGAAGGGCTCAGCCCACCTGATGAGTCACACACGTGTAACTGACCTGAGGTTGGGGGGCTGCAAAATGAGACCAAAAGAGTGGGCTTCATCCTTGCATGTGCCGGCTTCGCACTGGGAAAGCCCAGATTCAAAGGGCCCACGGGGAGTCTTAGTGCCATGCCAGTGATGGTCAAGTGGCAAAGTGGCCCATTCCGCGTGAGGGAGGAGGAGGAAGAGAGCCGTCTTCACAGAAAGGAATGCTCGTTTAGGGAAACCTGGAGCAAGTTTTATCAGCAGACAGAAATACACTAGCTGAGCGGTGACTCGATCATAAAGAGTTGTGAGGTTGGAAAAGCCTTCATCATTTGCCTACATGAAGTCATGACACAACTCAGTGGGTCTCACGCAGTGGAATTCTGTTAGACACATCAACCAAGCCTAAATGAGGTGGGAGCAGAAGGTAATGGGCTGTGGTCTCAATGAATGCAGCAGAACTCACAATCACAAGCCTACAATTTAGACATTTAAAATCTAAATGCCTTGGACACAGTCAATTTAGGAGTCTAGGCCTTGGCTCAAGAGATCTTGGGGAATTGCCTTTAAAACTGGCTAATTTCATTGGGGTTAGCACACCGTATTGAGCAATGCCAGCCTTACTGGAATAAGCCTGTGGTCTTCTGTGTGGACAACATCTCGAGGTAACCTTCATCTGGATGAGTGGGTTTTGATATTAGTTTTAAGGAGCTAGTGTTATTACTCTGCGATCTCAGATGTTGGATTTAACTACGTTCTTTACACTCTATTGATGGCAAGCATCACATGGGACTACTCTGCCCTTACAGAACCTACATATTTTTAATTGGCTGTCTATGGCACAATGTGTTTTCTAAAGTAGGCTGCGATGATATTCCCCGTGCCCAGGGCCCTCTGCTGCCTCGTGACCTTGTCACTTCTCTTTCAAGAGACAGAATCACATTCTCTTCCCCTTGAATCTGAGCTGGCTTTGGTAACTTGCTTGACAGAGAGAATGGGGCACAAGTCACATTGGCGGCTAGTTCCTGCTGGATCTTTTGGGGAGCTTGCTCTTGGAATGGTCCTCAGAATCCAGGTGCCATGACATGTGAAGACCACATCATGTGGCCACAGGTAGGTTCTTAGGTCACCAGCTCCAGCTGAGCTCTTGGCTGAGAGCCAGTGGCGGCTGCCAGCCACGCGTGTGCCCTCCTGAACATCCAGCCCAGTCCAACCTTCGGGTGATACCAGTCCTAGATGATACCAGATCATAACCACAGGGGAGAACCCCAGAGGGCATCGAGCAGTTTAGCCCAGTCCACCCTCAGAACTTTGAGGAATCGATCACTGTTTCTAGACACTACATTTTGTGGTAGTTTGTTGTACAGCAATAGGTAACTAGAGCAGCGTGTGAGATCTGAATATTTTTTTTACCGAGCAAATTCAATGCCGAATGCTGTCCGGGTCTCTGTCCCTCCTCTCTGCTCGATGTGCTTGGCGGCTTCCACCACGTCCTTTACAGACCTGTAGTCGTTGAGGTGAAACTCGTGGACTGCGTCCTCTCCGTACTGAACGACTCCAACCTGTGAGTCAGAGCGGAGGGTCACGGAACGTCTCCACCCGGAAACAGAGAGCTCTGGTGGAGCACGCGCTCGCCCCAGGACCTCCAGCAGTGAAAAGCCACCCTTCCCAGAGGCAACCACAGCTCAAGGGGAGCACGCGCCGCGAAGCGCTGGGAAGGAACCAGTGGCCTGGTGGGACAAGGGGGGTGCCGATCAAGAAAGAGGACCTGGCGATTTAAGGGAAGACCCAACAGATTACAAGCCTTCCTTAAGAAGGTGAAAGTTGGGCACAGCCGGGAGTCTAAACTGTCAGGAGCAGTGCGGATAGAGGGTGTTGCTGTTCACCAAACTCTGCAATGAACGTTCCTCAAAACGTGGAAGAGAAGAAATTCTCGCATCCTCCAGACTGATGGTTATTGACAATATTTGTTGTTGTTGTTGTTAGGTGCCGTCGAGTCGATATCCGACTCATAGCGACCCTTTGTACAACAGGGGAAACACTATTGTCAGTGCTTCTCTGCTGTTCATAGGGTTTTCAATGGCAGATTGATTTTTGGGAGGGGGTTGCCAGGTCCTTCTCCCAAGCCTACAGCTTCTGGTGTTCCGCGGCGGTCTCCCATCCAGGTACTAACCAGGCCCGACCCTGCTTAGCTTCCCAGATCTGACGGGATCGGATGCCACAGCGCTATGGCTGCAGGCTGATTGACAATATTAGTAGCTTAAAAAAGCCCTGAAAGACCTTCAGTAAGGTTCCATTGCCGTTGGATGGGCTGTGTTTACTCGCTTCTGGTGCCCTTTGAGTATGCTGGCTGCTCACCAGCCCTAAAAGATGGTCCTTCACATATGGAAAAATATTACCAAGTAAATGATAGAGAAGACTCAGATGGGGCGGGTGGGGGGAGGAAAGCATACAAGAGGGTAAGGGGGCACCTATATGAATAATGTGCGTCAAAATGCATATATGGAAATGCCACAATGAAAAGCATGTCGTCAGAATGAATCACATTAAGATGTACATTAAAAATTTCCAATTAAAAAAAAAAGATGGGGTCCTTCAGTGGCGGAGGACCTTGTTACTTCCTGATAAAGTCCACCCCCTCTTTTGAGCAGCTTTCCATGGTAGAAGTGGTTTCTTAGAGGGACTCGACATCTGCCACTTTGGAGCTTCTCTCCGTTGGTCCTAGTTTGCTTGGTTCTCGCCCGTCTCCCGCCACAGGCTTCTGATGCCTGCTTGCTCCTTCCCGGCCCCCTGCTCGTTCTCCAGTTGGTCACAGACACCAGAGAGGGGCACCCTGGACGGCAGGTTGCAGTGCTACCTGGCCGGCCGGCTCCCGCCCTTGCCCTTGCCCTTCCCTAGGGCACGCAAAGGTGCTCTCTGACGCCTGCAGGCTGCCATGGGCTGAAGGCGTCCTGTGCAGAGGAGAGTGCCCCAGAGCCGCTCACCTGGATCTGCCCGGGGCCAATGTAAAACTTCTGCAGGATGTTGATGAGGAAGTGCTGGACCTCCACCCAGGGGTAGATGCTGTTGGAACCGTCCAGGACGATGACGATGTCCATGTAGGTCTGGCACCCTGCGAGTGGAGACACAGTCATGGCTACCAAGGAGCTTGCGTCTACAGGCTCTGCTTGTCTGGATGATTGTTGGAAGGACAACAGAAAGATGACGGCCACAGGTGTGTCCTTCCGTGGGCTGGGCATTTATTTGGGCAGTGTGAGTGCTGAGCCCGGAAGGTCCTCACTCTGCTCCTCCCTTGGTGGGGTGTCTCAACAAAGCTCAGATGGGACCCGACTACCACTACTCACAGGGGACTCCCCACTGGCCAGTGATTGGTCAGGGCTTCCAGGGTGGCCCGCCCTGCCCCAGTCAGGACCTCCCCGTCATCTGCCTTACTGTCATGGGCAAGTGGCATTTGTCACCTGCAGCCCAAATGAATGGATTTCATGTTTTGGGGAGCTGTCACGGTGTGAGGGCTGGAGGTGCTGACTCTGGCCTCACACTGTCTCCTGGCCTTGCCACTCACTGGCTGTGTGACCCGGGGGCAGTCGCTCAACCTCTCTGCATCAGCTTTCTGTGCTATACGAGAGTGTCAAGTAAGAGCTGGTGTGAGGCAGTAACAAGAAGATGCTCTGAAGGTCTGAGCAAGTGCTGAAGAAATCTTAGTGGGTTCTGTTTTTACGAAGTGAACCACCGAGTTAACCTGGCAGGGACATCACCCGGCTAAACCCTTGGCCGTTGTGTCTACCTCTGGACATAAATCTCGCCTTAGCGTTGCAATATAAAGACCAAACTAAAAGGAATAAAAATCAACGGAGGAAATGAATGAAACACTGGTCCTGCAGCAAATGTCACGAAAGCTCTCCTAGAACCTAGGCAATGTTTGGCAGTGGCCAGTGCTACCCTGGGACACTGTACACCCTTTACATCGGTGTAAAGGGTGCTTCTCCTCTGGAAAACTGTCACAGCATCTACCTTAGAGCAGTGGTCTAGCCTTTTGGGTGCCGGCATTTCCACTGTCCCTGCGTCATGAAGATGCGCTATGTTGGACCCAGGGGGAGGAAGGAGGGTGGCTTTGGGCCCAGGTGTGCGCAGAGGCCTAGTGTGTGATGTTTCCGAAGTGTCCGGGAGACTCAGATGCCCAACTCCTTCCTGCTGCCTGCCTGCTGTGCCCAGGATGTGGTGACCTGACTTCTGGCCTCCCTGAGCCTGACAGCTCTGGCCTCGCCCAGCTTGGTTTAGCTCAACACTCTTGCACAGAGCGTGTGCTGTGCGCCGGAGCGGTGCGTGGCCTCACAGCCACGGAGGAGACCGGGACGAACACCTGGATTTGGAGGAGTTTGTGGTCTGTGGGTGGAGACCGGGTTGCTTTAATCTTTAAACTAGTTTTATTATTAGGATGCACTGATTCCCAGTGCCAAAAAGGTTGGGGACTGCTGGCGTAGGAGGATCAGGGAGGCTGGACGGCCGTGTTAGGGCCAGGAGAGAACGGCCGCTCAGGGGTGTGACATTCTCACGTGCCCTGACCCTGGGGCCTCCTCCTGCGCTCCCCTGCTGCCTTTCCTGGCCATTCTGTGCACGCAGACCCCACATCTCCTTCTCCTGCTAGGGCGACTTTGCAGCCCTGCCAGCCTCCTACCCCCCTCCACCTCCCCTCCTCCTCCCCCAGGCGCCTGCTTTGCACCTCTGACTGGCCCTGTTGTTTGTGGCCAGCCCAGAGCCCCTAATCCCTCCATAAAGGGCGGCAGCTGCTTGTGTGAGGGATTTAGCCAGGAGGAAACAGAAAGGCTCAGAACCAAGGAATCTGGGCTGCTGCCAGGCAAGGTGGGGGCACCGACTCCCAGGCCTTCTTGGTGGTTAGAGGGTGAGGGGGGTTTCGTGTCCTATGACACCTGGGCAAGCTGGGCTGACCTCCCTGATGCCCAGCGGCACGGACTCCACGTGACCATTAGCGAGGGCCCTTCTCTTCTCCTTTGTCCCCTGACCCACAGCTCCGGTACCTCCCAGCGTCCGAGAGCACCGTTCACTGCGGTCTAAGTGAGTGATGCCTCAGGATCGGCCGGTGCACAGCTCGCCCGCTGTGCGTGGCAGCCTGGCAGCCTGTGCCCTGCGTGGGGCTTGGCAGTGGGTCTCCCCACACACCAGGGTGGTCTTCGTAAGCTCAGCTCATGGGGTCCTCACCGTCACATGGGCCGGGACGATGACTCCCACCGAGGCCCAGCGAGGCGAAGGGCTCCTCCCAGGTCCCCCAGAGGCTGGGGCGTGGCGGTGCTGATTTCAAAGGCGGCTTTGCAGCCCCTGGCTAGCGATGGTCACAGCCCCAGGCCCCTCTGGACAGCCACTGCCCAGCCCGAGCCTGCGGATTTGAACCACTTACTTTGGAGAGCCGGGGCCACGGTCTTGGAGAACCTGAAGTTGGCGTTGATTCGGGAACACATCCCCGTGGTATAGTAGGAGCTCCCGCACTCGTGGGACCAGAGCGGGCTGCAGGCCTGCGGGGCAGAGCAGCGCAGACCCCCGGTCACCGCGAGTGCAGAGGGTGCCCGCCCCGACTTCCAGGGCGCACAACAGACATCTCTGCGGGCCGGCAGCCCAGGCGCTGAGAGAGTCGGCCTCGAGTCTAGCTGAAGCCTCTCTAGCTGCACTGCACACCGGCTCCCTTGGCTTCAGGAGTAACGGGGAGCAGTGACTCTCAGGGGCCTTCTCTGTTCTTCCAAGACCCCGTTCTTCCCCCTGCCTGCCCACCCCACACACCCCAAGGTTCTGGGGAAGCCTCCAGGGGTCACGGGACCAGCTCCTCTGTCTGCAGGGGTCATCTGACGTCCTTTACTGGGCAACCTGCCAGGACTGGGGTGAGCAAAATGACTTGGCTCTTACCACGCAAAGGGAAAAGAATGTTTCTCTTCTGAAATTCGCTACCAGAAACACTGACATCATGCCCTCTCACTGGAAGAAACCCAGGCCTACATTTTGTGCTATAATTTCCTTCGGTTTAGGGGAGTAATTGTTCTTCTCCCAAACCCTCCCTTTAATCTTCCTTTAATTAGCTCTCTTTCTTATCTGGATCTTGTTTGTGTCTTTTGTGGAAGCTGCTGTAAATGATTTGGGGAAGTATGTGGGGAATGAAGAATGGCAGGAAGGATGGGGAGGTGGATAGAAAGGTGATGGGTGATGGACGGATGGGTGGACGGATGACAGATGGATGCAGGAAGAGATGGATGGAAGGATGGAGGGTTGAATTGGAGGCTGAGTGGGTGGATCGGTATATGGACGGAGACACGAGTTGAGAGAGAGGATGGGTGCAGGGACGGAATGACGGTGAATCAAGGAATGGAAGAGTGAATGGACGGATGAGGCAACAAAAAGCTGCTGTGTATAAACTGGAGCCCCACCACAGAGGCCAAGGGGCCCCTCTGGAACCCTCATACCACCTGGCGAAGTCGGTGAAATGGAGCCAGCAGGACCATAACAACGAGCCCTCAAGGAGACCCGGCCCCTGACGAAGTGTGTGTGGACGGGGCCGCAATCCTGTTGCACCCTTGCTTGGGGATACTCAAGGGCCGTGGCTGGCGCATACACGGATGCACCTTTCCTCGGGGGGCCTCCACGTTCTGAGTCCCGTGACCCCAGTCTTTCTGTTGCCCTGTGGCTGATGCTCCACACCCCAGGGTCCCATCTGCAGCAGAAACAGACTGGTGGCCATCTAAACGTGGCGCTGCTTGTCATCGAGCTCCCGGGGGTAACTTTTCTCTGAGGTCCCCACTTCTGGCCGGCCCTGGGAATGGTTGGTCCCAGCAGGATCCTGTTTGAAACCCCAAGCAAGAACCAGGCACTAACTACCAGTCGCCCCTCCCCTGCGTGCACAGCCGCGTGTGCTTGTCTGGGCAGGAGACGGACACCCCCAAGATGGCCCACTGCTGTCTTTTTGCCCCAACACCATGTGCACTACTTAATTGCTTATCTCCCCATCAGAGTGTGGGTCCCAGGGGGCTGCTGGGTCCCTGCTGCCTGGGGTAGTCTTGGTGCTCACCGGAGCTCAAAAACTTGTTGCTGAAATGAACGAATGTCTCCCCTGCCTCAGCCCCAACACCTCCCTCTCTTTCTTCCATGCAGTGACTTGTTTAAAAACAAGCGGCCGGGCACTGTGGCACAGGCCTGTAATCCCAGTGGCTCAGGAGGCGGAGGCAGGAGGATCGCCAGTTCGAAACCAGAGGCGGTCTGCGTCACTTAGCGAGACCCTGTCTCAAAAAGTAAAAGAAAAAAAAAGGATGGGGGCGCAGCTCAGTGGTCCAGCACTTGCAAAGCATGCAGGCGCGAGGCCCTGGGTTCAACCCCCAGTACCGCAAAAACAAAAAAAAAACAAAAAAAAAAACAAGCAAACAAACAAACAAACAAAACACAACCCCCCCCACCCCGCCAGAAACCTCCCCTAGCCTTCCTCATGGAATCCTGGCCGGTCCAGACGGCCTGTCGCGCAGGTCCCTTTGCTTGGTTGTAGCAGATCTGGCTTCCCTGCAAAGCCCTCTGGGGCTGCGAAGTGAGCTCTGTTTCTCTTCCCAAAGAAGAGATCTGGCGTCCACCCCCTAGAACTGCTCCCCGGGGGGTGGCGGGTCCCCATCACACTGCTGCCTGTCTTACACACTTCCTCCTTTTCTGGACCCTCGTCTCCCGCAGATACGCACAAAAAGGGCACAATCATTTTTCCTTGCTAGACTGTGCCCTCAAAATGTAGGGCCCAGCCACCCCGAAAGTTCCTGGAGGAGCTGCCCCTGTGTCATGCTGGGACGGTGGCCTGCAGGGCGGAGGGACGTGCGGGCTAGGGCACGGGGGACGCCAGCCTGACTCTCCCCACCCTGTCCAGCTGGCAGGGCTGGGAGAGCAGCGGGGCTGGTGGCTGGGCTCCTACCAGGAAGCTGTTGTCCTTGGGGTTGGTGGCGAGGCTCAGGCCGAGGCGCATGTTGTCCTTCCGCTCCGACACGTTGGACAGGGTGACCCTTCCTGGAGGGGAGGAGAGAAGCTCGGTCTTCAGTCCCCCCTCCGAGGTGGCCTGCCTCTGTGCAGGGCCCTGACCACCCTGTCTTTAAGCCAGCCTCCCACTGACACCGGTGGGCTGGGATTTAGCTCAGTTGGTAGAGCACCGTTCTGCAGTCTCTGAGGTCCCAAGTTCGATTCCCAGCACCACAAAAATGGGAGAAGGACCTCGCAATCTACTCCCAAGGCAATCCTGAAACAGTCAGCCATTGAAAATCCTATAAAGGTCGCTATGAGTCGGACACGACTCGACGGCACCTAACGACAACAACTGACACCCACTGTCCCAGGTCTGAGTTTTTCAGGGACCCTCCTCTGCCCACCTCACTGAGGGGTTGGCTCTTCCAGGTAGGGAAGAGACGCCTCGCAGGAGCCTTCTAGAGGGGCAAAGCCTTGCCGGACCGCGTCCCTCTGCAGCTGGCTGCCAGGGGCAGCGGGATCAGCCAGCTGGGGCAGAGAGGGGGGTGGCTGCGGGGCAGAGCAGAGCCTCAGAACAATCCTGTCACCTCAGACTCTCTGCCTCATTACCATCCTGTCAGGCCACTGAAGGGAAGGAAAAGCGCCTGGGTTTCTCAGAGTCGTGGCGCACTTAGGGGGACAAAGCAGGAGAGGGGGGATCGTGCCAGGCCTAACCCGCAGTGGACCTCCGTGTCTTCCCCGCCTGGGGGCTCAGGGAGACCTGAAGCTGAATGGTTGGCATTCGGCTTTGGCAGAGACTGGGAGGTTGAAGGGGTGGCCTGGCTTCCAGGAGCAGGGGCAGGCCACGGCAGAGGCCACAGGGCAGACGTGGAGCTGCGCTGGGCTGCGGGGTGGGGTGCTGCACTTGTCCCTTCTTCGCTCTGGGGTCCCTCAGTTTTTAGCAAGGCTCCTTCTGCAATCACATCCAGCCCCTCTGGGGGCACCGGGTGACTGGGGCTGTTTTCTGTTCTGTCCATCCAAACAGGTCAGAGAGGAAGTAAGAGTGATAGCCTGGGGCAGCTGAGGTGGCCGGTCACTCAGAAAGCACCGGACACCTCTGCCTGCCGGGGAGGTCCAGGTGGCACCATGTCCACCTGAAAGAGGGGTTAGGAGGGTTCGTGGCTTCCACGGGGTCACTCACTGGTAAACAACAGAGTGGGGACTTTGGCTCCGACCATTGGATGCGACGACCAGAGTTTATTCCCCATCCAATGGCCTCCTAGGGGCAGCAGGGCCTGCAGAAGAGGCTCTGATCCTTGATGGGGTTGTCTGCCCCCTGCTGGCTAGGGTAAACCCTGCTCTCCCTTATTGATTGACTGACTGATTGATTTATGTATTTATCTATTTGGCGGTACTCAGGAGTTGAACCCAGAGCCTTACACATACTTTGTAAGTGCTCTACCACTGGGCTGCACCCTCAGCCCATTTTTACTTTTTATCTCGAGACAGGGTCTTGCTAAGTTACGTAGGCTGCCTCTGCCCTAGAACTTGGGTTCCTCCTGCCTCTGCCTCCTGAGTCACTGGGATGACAGGTGTGGGCCACTGCTCTGGGTCTGCCTTCCACTTATTTAAGGGGCCCATTTCCTTTCCCTTCTCTGCTTGCTGGGGAGGCAGCGGACATGGTGGGAAGACCCTGCATGGGAGGGAGAAGACTTGGCCTTAGGTCTTGCTCTGTCCCGCTCCCAACTTTGTGACAGGGAGATGAGGGTTGGGGCGCAGGCCCCTCCTAACCCAGGGCCTGCCTTCCAGCAGAGTGTCCCCCCCGCAGCCCCTACCTGACCACACCCCGTGTCGGGAGGCAAGGCCATGGCGGCCTCTGACCCTGGGCAGTGGAGGACGGACACCTGCTCCAACCGCCCTCAAGAGAGGAGAGAGCATTCCTGGCCTGTGGCCCCAGTGCCTGAAGAGGCCACAGGAACACCTGGGCTCGGTTTCCCACTCCGGGGCGCACGGCAGACGGCCTTTCCCGCTTGCGTTTCCTCCTTGGGACCATTCCTCACACGGAGACCGTTTTCCTACATCCCAACTCACTTCACTGCCCACTGCCTCCGGGGCTTCCATCTCAGATCAGAACATCGTCCCAGAGTTTTAATCTTCTCTGTCCTCTGGAAGGAAATGGGGTCCACATTGCAGGACAGAGCAATGGAGAGAAGACCATGGCTGGTTCTGTGTCCATGCCCGGCCTGGTCCAGGAGCTACTCTCGGTGACCCAGGCCCTGAGCACACTACCCACTCTCCACCACCTCCCTCACTGTCTCTGCCCTAACTCTACAGTCCTTCCTCATGTTCTTCCACAGAGTACACTTATTCCTACCCCAGGGCCTTTGCACTCACTCTGTCTGGAATGCTCTGTCCCCATGTGCCTCCTTCTCACCATCAGGCAATTGCTCAAATGCTACCTGGTGAGACAGGCCTTCTCTGACTACCTTGCTAGGGCAGAGCTCCCTTCCTCTTCCTCTACCCCCAGCATCTATGACTTTGATCTGTAGTCTGTCCCCTCACTTCCTGTCCCTGCCAGCAGAGGCCTCCATTTCTGGTTCCCTGCTGTATCCCACAGTAACCAGCGCCACACTTGGCGCTCACCTGGTGCTCATGAAAGGCTGAGGGGGGCTGATCAGACCTGGGATGGATTCTAGACGCCAAGGCTGCATCCCCCTCTGTGCTTTACACAAGAGCAAACCGAGGCTCGCAGGGAGGCGGTGAACTCGGCGAGGATGCACAGCAGAGGCCGCACAGCCGGAAGGGGAGCCTGTGCCCCGGTGCGGATGATCAAGCCTACAGGCCACCACCCAGGCTCCTGCCGCCTCCCTTTGCTCTCGACTCCCTGAAGCTCGTATCCGGCTCTGAACTTCCCACCCACAGCGCTGACGCAGTGGGGGGCAGCGGGGGGCCGGGGTGGCGGCACCATGTGACAGACAGCTGGCCACCCTGGGAATCTGGGTTCTCTGGCGCCCTCTCAGATGATGCCCTGTGTCCATCCGCTGGACTCTGGCAGCTTAGCCATCTCTTCCTGCGGCCCGCTGCCCTGTCCAGCCCCTGCTTCCCCTGCAGCCTCATGGGACACGCTCCCAGAGGAGGGGGAGGCCAGCCCTTCAGGGAGGTCCTGAGAATCGCAGCTTTGCAGCCCACGTGGGGCCGAGCAATGCCCGGCCACCATCTGCCCCTTACGACAAGAGGGAAGTGCTTTAGTGGTCGCCCACGCACGCACGCACACACGCACGCGGAAGTGGCCGTCATGGGGGCTGGGGAGGCTAGAGGCTGCTCCCGGAGTCTCCCTGGCTCTGTGCTCTGGAACGTGCCTGATGGCGCTTCAGCGAGGAAGCCTCCGTTCAGAAAGGCCACGCTGGGCCCCTGTTACGGGGTGGCTAAGGCCCAGGTGGCTTGGAATCCTGGCCCTGCTACTCACTAGCTGGGTGGCCCTGGCAGGTCCCCTCACCTCCACAAGCTGTCACTCCCTCATCTGTTAGTTGGCTCACTCTCATGTGGACGCCATGGGGAATGAATGAGCCAAAATACCTACAGATGCTGAAACCAGGGCCTGGCACGTGGTGAACGTTACCTAAGGAACCCCAATGTCAGCTGACATTACCATTTCAGAATCAGAAAGAAGATGGCAGATGGTCTTCTCCTGCTGGGAGAAAACCCCTGGGGGCAGGGGCAGTGGGTGAGTCAGGAAGAGCTGTGGCCCAGGGTGCCGGAGGCCTGGCTTTGAATCCCGGCCAGCCCCGAGGAGCTGCGGCACTGTGGGGAAGTCAGGCGCTGTCTCTGGCCTTGGCCTCCTCCGCTGTAATGCGGGGGTGGCGGTATCGGCGGGGTCGTCTCACAGGGCGCCCCGGAAGAGCCAGGTGGCTGTGAACACCATGTGCGCTGGAGCCTGCTCTTCTGGCATGGCTGGCCCCGGAGAGGCTGGTGGCCACTTACCCAGGTTGAGCTTGGTGCAGTTGCCCTCGGTCACCGGACACTTGTACACATCTCCCGTCTTCTGGTGGCCGTTGGTTTCCAGGGGGGCTCCCACAACCAGCCTGCCACGGGAGAGAAGACAGGAAAGGACGCTGGGGGCGCTCCTTCCTGGCAAGGACGCTGGGGGGCGCTCCTTCCTGGCCAGGATGCTGGGGGGACGCTCCTTCCTGGCCAGGACGCTGGGAGGGGGCGCTCCTTCCTGGCTAGGATGCTGGGAGGGGGTGCTCCTTCCTGGCCAGGACGCTGGGGGGCGCTCCTTCCTGGCCAGGACGCTGGGGGCGCTCCTTCCTGGCAAGGACGCTGGGGGGCGCTCCTTCCTGGCAAGGACGCTGGGGGCGCTCCTTCCTGGCCAGGACGCTGGGGGGCGCTCCTTCCTGGCTAGGACGCTGGGAGGGGGCGCTCCTTCCTGGCCAGGACGCTGGGAGGGGGCGCTCCTTCCTGGCCAGGACGCTGGGGGGCGCTCCTTCCTGGCCAGGACGCTGGGGGGCGCTCCTTCATGGCCAGGACGCTGGGGGGTGCTCCTTCCTGGCGGAGGGCGAGTCTGGTGGGCTGTGTGGAGGGGAGGCTGGGGCACCTGCTGACCCTCAGGGAGGGATGCTGGGCTCTCGGCCGCTGGGGTCTGGAGACACTGAGGGGAAGGCCACATGGGTCCGGCAACAAATGGGACCGCGGCAAGTCCCTGCTGGAGGAGGGGTGGTGCATGGGCAGGGGCTTGACGGACGGATGGGAGTCGGGTGGAGAGGTGGGCGATGGTGGTCACGGGGCAGAGGGACGATGCTCCTGGAACCACAGGGCCTCGGCCAGCTGCCATGGCTGCGGGAGGCCCCACTCGTGGTATGGGGACATCTTTCAGCTTGATCCAGGGTGGGGCGGTTTGCTCAGGGGCACTAAATCTTTGCTTGGATGGTGAGGCCGCCAGAGGGCCAGGGCGGCCACCTGGCCGGGCTTCCATCCTGAGCCTACACCTCGTGATCTTACGTGGAGAAAGGGTCTTCGCGGATGGAAATAAATGAAGGGCCCAGAGCTGACATCACCTGGGTTGTCCATGCGGGCCCGGACCTAACGACAAGTCTTTATAAGGGATGCACAGGGGAGCCCCCTGGGGAGAGGACGGGGTCATGTGGAGACAGAGGCCCAGGTGGAAGTGATCCTGCTCCAGCCGAGGCATGCCGGGGGGCCCCCGCACCCCGTGGACCGCGGAGGGCTTCTCCTCAGAGCCGAGGAGGGCAGGGACCTGCCTGTGGCTCGGGGCTTTAGAGCCGGGAGGGAACGGGTGCTGTTGTTCGGAGCCTCTTAGCTTGCGGCACTCAGTGGCAGCAGGTGCAGGAACGGCCCGTGGCCTGCGCACAGGCGCGCGTGTTTCTAGGGAAACGGCACAGCTGTTCCAGTCTGGCCCGGCTGAGCCTGGAGGACCTGCCTGCGACCCTGGGGACCCTGGCTGTGGACTCACTCTGGGGGAGTTCTGCCTGTCTGGATGGTTCAGAGAACCCTCCCAGAGCTCCCGTACCCTGTGGGCCCCGTCTCCAGACCCCAGGGGCAGCACCCACAGGCTGGCCTAGACTGGCGGGGGGGGGGGGGGGGGGGGGGGGGGGGGGGGGGGGGGGGGGGGGGGGGGTAGGGTGACCGGAAGTGGTGCCTCTAAGGCCCCACAGACCATCTGTCCGCAGCCAGGGACCCCGGCACACCTGGAGTCCTCTGGGCTGTGGGTGCCCATCCCGCTCTCTGCTCAGGCCTCACGGCTGATAGTGATATAAGAACGGTGACCCCTCCCAGGGACAGCAGGGCTGTCACCGGATGGACACTGCCACTCACGACAGCCCCTGAGGTGTCCAGAGCCTGATGGTGAAGAACAGAGGACGGTGGGATTGGGAGCCCTCCACGCCCTGCCTGGGCACATGGCCCACAGAAAAAGTCACCTCTTGTTTTCTGACTTAAAATGGTGAAGAGACAAGGCCCACAGGCTCCGGCCACACAAAACTTCAGTGGCTGCTTGTGGTCAAAGGCCCCCTCTGTCCCGGCCCCAGCCCACCTCGGTCCCTGCAGGAAAGGGAGCCAGGTCCAAAGACAGGGCTGACAGAGTTCTGTTTGAAATTAAGTGTCTATGAAATAAGAGCTGAGGTTTCCCCTTGGGGAGCCAGATAATGACAGGTTCTAAATACAGCCCCTTATTAAGCATGCCTACTCTTGACTGGCAGAAATTAATTAGAGCTATAAAATCTGTTTGTCTAGACGATGTGACTTTTGGATACTTAATTCTAGGAGTGACTGTGTGGTCAGGCCTGCTCCATTCTTTCAAGAGGGAAGGAGAGAGGAGGGAGGCAGAGAGAGACCGGCAAAGACGGCTTGGGCTCCAAGCTTGCCCTCCCGGCCGTTGAGGTTTTCACGGTGTACCTGACGGAGGACCAACACTTCCTAAGGGATGTCCCCTCCTGGGCACTTGCCAGAGGATGCAGGCTTTCTGGAGAGAATGTCTTCAAGGGGCACTGCCCTCTAGATCAGAGGAGCCACTCCCATCTTCTAGAACAGCCACCCCACAGGTCTTCTAAGAGACACCCCTCCTGCCTGGGAGGGGAGGCTGTCACAACTCTTTCCATTTCACAGACTAGAACACTGAGGTTCCAGGGCCCAATGAGAGGGGTTCCAGTACAGGGTGACAGCCTTGGCTGAGAACCCAGAAGCCTGGTCTTCGTCCTGGTCTTGTCATCAGCTTGTTTTGTGGCCTTGAGAAGTCATGTAACTTTGCAGACCTTGGTTTTCTTGACTGTGAAATGGGGTTAACAGTTCCTATGGGGCCCATCTGCTGGGTCTCTACGGAAAACCACAGGGCCCAGGAGGCATGGAGAATCAGAAGGGGCCACACCTGGTAAGCTACGTAGAGAGATCGGTGGCCACCTGGACGTCTTGTGAGTTAGGAGTGGCCAAGATAGGACCATCTGGCAGGAAGTCCACTGAGCCATGGAGCCCGCAGACTTGCTTTGTTGGGCTTTGTTCTTCTCAAAGAGCCTGGGTGGCTCCCAACGTCCCATCTCTGTTCTCCCAGAGGTCAGTTCTCTGGGGGTCCTTGGTACTTTCTAGGGGACAGAGTAGGACTGATTGTCCCTATAATAACTTGCAGAAATCGGGGTCCTCAAGAGGGGAGCCGACTGGGCCCCACCGTTTGTGGCAGGACTGAGACTTGGAGGTCTTGTGGGACCGCATTCTCTGTGTCACCCCAAATGCCTCTTCGCCAGGAAGGGAGGCTGGGCCAGCCTCCTCTCCGCACTGCCGTCTGGGCATGACGTGCGCCTGGCAAGCTTGAGGCTTGGAGGTTATGATTCAGGCTCCCTTTGAGGGGCTGAGTGTCGGATCACGGGGAAAAGGCCCACGTCAACACCGAGGACAGCCAAATTGCTCCTGGGGTCTGGCAGCCCCCGCCAACCCCTGCGGCCTCAGCCTTATATAGCCATCTTCAGCCTCCATGGCTCTCAGAGGCTCTTGGGGGCTGGATACCCAATATCTTCTGGTGTGGGCACCAGATGGCACGGGAAACCTCAAAGGTTGTGATGAACCGCGGCCTTCCGTGGCTGTGTGCCGTGAGTCACTGGCTGTGGGCTCCCTGCATTCCTCCTGGGGAGGCGCTGCAGGGAGGGCTTCAGCGGCTGGGGAACGGGCAGCTGGCATTTCAGCCATGGCCTTTTGGGGCCCATCTGCTGGCAGCCACCCCCTAAGCAGGGCCTTGTGGGGGGGGAGGGGCATTCACTGTGCAGAAGCCCAACTGAGGATGGCCAGACCTGGTCCCGCCGGTGCTGGGTTCTGTGGCTCCCAGCAGGATCCAGGCTAGGAGAAGGGGCCCCTGGACTGTGGGCCCCCCTTCCTGACTATCTACCTCATATCCTGTCCCACAAGGCCCTGTGGAGACCTCTCCCGAATCCTCCTTATGCTTAGTGCCATCCTTTAAGGCAGTGTGGTCTCCAGGTTTTTATAATTGCAATCTCTTATCAGAGAAAAGGGTGGCATGCACCTCCACACTATGTGTGAATGCATATGTAAATTATACCAGTATACAAGAGTCTGTATGTTAAATACGAGTAATCCTTTTTTTTTTCAGATAAAATAGAAGCCCAAGTAGAAGTTGAATCATCTTATTTCTGCTTCCCAGTATGTCATGGGGCATATGGCCTGTGGTGTGCACCCTGGCCTGAGACTGCCCCTTCAAGATGTTGCACATGCCCACCTGCTCCGGGAAGTCCTCACGGATTGCTGCAGGCTCTCCCACGTAAACCAGCACACCGTCCCTGCTGCAGCCCATGTTGCCACGCCGTAATTCCTCAAGGGCTAAGAGGGCCTGGTCTGCCCCGCTGTGCTGTTGTAGGCTGGCGTTGAAGGCCCATGGTATAGGGGACCCTGCCCAATCGGTCTTCTGTCAGAAGCCCACTGTGGCAGCGGCTTTGAGGGCTGTTAGCTTTGCCTCAGGCCTCAGAGAAACCCTGATTCCAGTGCCCAGGAAAAGGGTGTTTTCCACGCATCGAGGGTCGTTGCAGGGGCCCAGCCTCCACTCTGAAGTCAACGCCGGGTGGTCCCCTGGTGTCTGCATCCATCTTCCTCACAATGTGTGAAGAGCCAAGGAACCTGGCTCCATTCCCCGTTCCAGGGATGGAGCACACAGCTCAGGCTGGGCCAGTTTTATTTCCAGCCACAGGGACTGAGTCAGTGTGGGCACAGAACTTCGGTCACCCTGATCAGAGTGAGTCTTGGGACTTCTGCTTGGGACACCTGGACATCTCTGGACGCCACAGTGTGTGGAGGTGAGGGCTGGAATGGCGGCAGCCACCTTGTGATGTTGAGGGATGTAAGCGGATGCAGTGACAGCAGAGGGCTGGCGGCTGGCGGAAGCATTCAGAGAAGGAGCTGGAGTCCTGCAGATATCGTGAACCCCGCGGTCAAACGATACCTGGAGCCCACGCTGCGGCTGGATTTTTAGGATATATGGACGATAACTATCTTTTACTATAAAGTCTAAGTTGAATTTTCAGGTAACTAAAAATATCCTAGGGGCTGGGGTTTGGCTCAGTTGTCAGAGCTCTGCTGCACACTTTTTGAGGTCCCGGGTTCCATTCCCAGCACCGCAAAAATGGGAGAAAGACGTGGCAATCCACTCCAGAGGCAGTCCTGAAACAATCAGCCATCGAAAGCCCTGTAAGAGTCACTATGAGTCAGACCCGACTCGACGGCACCCAACAACAAAACAACAAAAACATCCTAATTTTGCACGAGGCAGGAAAAAAGGCACAATTGAAATTACGCCTAGAATTCCCATATGTGACCAACTAAGGCCCACAGAGGGATTCCGATTCCTCAGCTGGCGCTCCGTCTGCGCCTGTGCCTCCTGAGTGAGTGCTGGGTGGAATCACCGAGCCGTGCCCGCTATTTCTTCTGGGTGTTTCACGGAGTGCATAAAACCATTTCCCACTCTGGTCTTACGGGAACAGAAACCCTTTTGTTCTGTGTGCATCCCACTTACAAGGGTCGCTTGGAGAGGGGACCCCTTTGCTCCAGATGTTTCCGGGTCCTTGGTAACAGGCACGAAGGCCATGAGAGCTGGAGGGAGAGTGCTCCGGCCAGCCTTGGAGGTGTCCCCCAGACAGGGCTTCCCCCAAGCCATGGACGGTGCAAAGCCTGCAGGCAGGGGCTGGGGCTGGGCCCAGCTAGGCTTTTTATGGGCTGTGTCTGGTGAGGCAGGTGTGGGAGGCTCAGCCCCCCAGCAGATGGTGGAAGCCAGAGGCCGGGCACCGCTGGGGAAGGTGGAACGGAGCCTTTCACAGAGGGCCCTGCCTCTGCAGCAGCTCCCGGGCCCAGAGGCTGGCAGGAGCTGTCTTGGAAGGGCAGGGTGTGGGCTCCGTCTACTCGCTGGCTCTGCCTTGCGGCTCCTCTCTGCAAGACCTAGACCCCGCATCCCGGCAAATCAGCTGATCACCGATTATTCATCTCATTTTACTGAGTCAGGTGCCATGCCGCTTGCTAGTGCTTAGTTTTGGTCACCGGGGCAGTTTTGAGGCTGGCAGGGCAGCCTGTGCCTGAGCTCAGAATGTGGCTGCCACGAGCCTGCATACGGGGGCAGCGTCACAGCCTGGACTCCAAGTTCAGCGCTCTGTCCACCACTGTGAAGGACCGAGTCGAACAGAAAGCCTGGCGCTAGGAGAGGATCAGCCTCGCAGAGCCTGTGGGCCATTCCCATGGCGCCCTTGTCCTCTCCCTCTGGTCCCCTCCCCTCGTCACCCCCCTACCCCTATCACCCCTTGCACTCAAAACCACATCAAGCCTCTTGTCCCATTTCTCCCCTGGCTGCATTTCCCCTTTTCTGCCATCAGACAGGGGAACCGGGGAGGGGGCTCCGCACTCATGGGAACAAAGGAGACACTATTCCTTTAGGAGGCCTTCCCTTCTCTCCTCTCTCTCCACGGAAAATGTAATCTCCTCCAGCCAGTGCGAGCCCGGTGGCTAATGTGCTCAAGATGGGGTTGGGGAAGCGCTGGGCACAGCAAGCGGAGTGCTGGCCGCCTGGGGAACCCCAGCTGCATGGCCGGGGGAGGTGTGTAGGGAGAGCCTGCAGGGAGCCTGTCCCAGGGGCAAAGCCACACCTGCTGGTCTCCCTGGGCTGGCAGCAGGGACTGTGGCTCACCTTGTCTCAGAGACCTTGCAAAGCCTGGGCTATCGGCAGCCGGGGAGACGAGGCCCCCTCTGTTTGCCAGCGCATCCCTCATTCTCCCTCCCTGAATAAAATCCTCATCAGACACGGGAATCCTTTGTGTGTGTGTTTTAATCAAACACATCTCCTGGGCTGATTCATTTTACGTGTCAACTTGACTGGTCCACAAGGCACCCAAACATTACAGCCAAATGTTATCTGAGTGTTTTCATGGGGGTGTTCTGGTACCCTGTAGATGGAATAAAGCAGACGGCCCTCTGTAATGTGGGTGGGCCTTGTCCAATCAGTTGAAGGCCAAACAGAATAAAGAGGCCGAACCCCCCCCCCCAAGAGTAAGAGAATCCTTCTTGCTGACTGCTTTTGATGGGGACATGAGATATTTCCTGCCTTCAGACTTGAGCAGAAACACCAGCTTTTCCTGGATCTCTAGCCTGCCGGCCATGCGCGTGCGTGGGTGTGTGGGTCCTTCTGGTTCCATTTCTCTGGATTACACTAAGAAATAGGCAGAGGGCTTGCGATGTTCTCAGGTTATGGTCTATTTTGCTGCATGTGGCCGACAGTTTGCTCGCTCCTCCCTCCCTCCCTTCCTCCCTCCCTCCCTTCCTTCCTTCCTTCTTCGCCTTTACTAACCTCCCACCGATGCACTGAGCAGTGGCACCCTGGTGACTGTGACGTGATCCCTGCCTTCAGGAGGCCTCCAGCTTGAGAGAGGGGACAGAAAGGCCCGCAGACGGGGAGAGCACGGTAGTGACTGAAAAAGTGATCCCGAGACCAGCAGCGCCGGCCCCTCGGGAGCCTGTGGGACGCACTTGTCCTGGGGCCTCACCAAGGCCACCGCAGACGCGAAGCAGGGGTCGGGGCCTGGCCCCTTGGGGGATGCTGAGGTGCACTGGACTTTGAGAAGCGTGGGGATACGTGCATGGGGAAGTAGAGGCACGGCACCCTCACAGGCTCAAGCCATAAGCCCATCGCGCCACCGCCACCTTCTGCTCTCACCTCTGCCGCTCCCTAGTCCCGCACTATTGCTCAGCATTCCGTCCACCCTCACGGGTAGCTATGGATGCTGGGCCTGCAGCTCCTTCTCCGCCCTCATTTAGGGCTCCTCTCCAGAGGGGGCTTTCCCGCCCCTTGCTGTCTCCTCAAACTGCCTCCTCCTCCTTTTCCTTGCACATGGCACTGACCGCAGCTATCTCCTCTGTAGCCCTTTCTCGGTCCTTATTCCCCCGTCAAATCTTATTGCCCTGTGGAATTCAGGCCACAAGGGATCCAGGACCCTGCCAGGCAGCCTCGCAGCTGCAGGCGCCCTGTGCCCAGAGCAGCACCCGGCACAGAGTGGGCCTTGAACTGCAGTCGCTGGATGAGCTGGCTGGTCACCTGGCCTACTGAGATGACCGGGATCAGATTGCCTGCAGGTCTGGACTGCTGCTCGTGGCCACTTTTGTCTTCTCACTGCCCCCCCACTCCTCGCTGCAGTTGGGAAAGCAGAGCCACGGGAACCAACACACTCCACACCGTGGCCTGAGGCAAGGTTGCCGCCGGCCCTGGGCCTCAGCGTCCTCATTAGCCAAACAGCCAAACTGAACGTCCTGGGCTGCTTACTGACCATCCTCAGTCTTGAGGGGCAGTGGTTTGCAGCCTTGTGGGTCATCAGAATCTCCTGGGGGGGGCCCACAAACGCAGGTTCCTGGCACCCACCTCGGGAAGGTCCCCGTCCTGCCGCTCTGAGACAGGGCGCAGGACTCTGCATGTTCAGAGGCTCCTGACAGGCAGGCAGGATGGGGAGCTCCCACTTGACAGAGCCACAGGGGAGGCCGACACCAGGCCCTCTGGACAGGGGGAGAGGCCTCTGCCGGGGAGCCTTCTCTGCCTCTGGCGGACCACCACAGCCACCTCCTCCACTGCCCAGGAATGGCCCTCCATTGGTTTTATTTATTTTGTGAAAAAATTCTTCTGTTTCTTTTGGTCATAAGAAAACACATGAAAATCCCCTGCTTTTAGCTGGTCCCCAAAAGTACTACCTTCTTTTAAAAGTATGGGTCGACTGTGTTTAGGTGACCCAGGCAGTTGTGTTTGTTGTATGGAGTTCCTGCCGCAGATCTGTGCAAAATGAATTGGGAAGGGGCTCTGCCTTCTGTTTCAACGCAGCCCCCTGCAGAACATGTCACTCCCAGCGCGTGGTGCAGGGGTCGTCTAGGCAGACAGGAAGGGGAAGACTGGAGTTCCAGCGCAAGCCTCTGTGACACGCTTTCCTGCTTGGCTACATTACGCACGGACACCTTTCCACGCCAGTTTATGTCAATGCCACACTCAGGCCCTGGGACTGCGCCTCCTCCTGCCCTCTCCAGACTGTGCCTCTGCTTGTGGGCCACGGAGTCCTGGGGTGAAGAGGACAGGACGCCGGGGGCCTGTACACCCCATGCCGAGTATCCCCTGCCCGAACAGCCCAGCATGCTTCCACAGCCCACCCGGGCCTCTTCCCTGGATTCTTCCGAGGCAGGGCCACATTGCTCTAGCTGGGAGCCAAGGAGAGAGTGTTCTCCCGGGGTGTGGACGGAGTTTGCACACGCAGGCTGGGGTGTCCGCACGTGTGAGGCCCCTGGGCTACGGAGGAGGCAGAGGTGGGAAGAGAGGATGGCAGCCTTGGGCCAGAACCTCCCACTGCTCTCTTGCTCCAGACCCCTCAGACCTCAGGGGTGGGCCTGGGGTGACCGGATAACACAGCCCGCCTTGCTCTGGGCAGTGGCTGCTCACGACTACACTGTTAACTGTTCTCCTATTGGTGGATGCTTAAATGGTTTCAGCCTTCTTCCTACTGATAGATGTTTATGTGCTTTAAAGAAGCTTCCCTATTGCACGTGCCTTTGGTCAATACCAATTAGTAACAAAGCATTTGTGCACAAGTGCCCACACTTATCCACGACACCGGTGGGTATGAAGCCCATGCCCAGGGCTCTGAGGCTGCCTGTGGATGTGGCCCTGGTGTCTCAGCACATGACCTTAGGACAAGTGTCACAGCCAGTGCTAATTTCACCATTTTGCCTCTCTGCCTCGCTGGAGGCCACCTCTGCTTACATCCATTTTTTTTGTCCCCAGATTGCAGAAAGACTTAGAGCAGAGGAGGCAGAGGGAGAGAAGGCGGCCGCAGAGGAGATTCTCAGGCCAGAGGAGAGGAAGATGAGAACGGATCCTCTGGCTGTGAAGGGTAAAAGCGGCCGGCTCGCGCCATTTAGTCAGAGGGCATCAACCTCTCAGCGCCTCTCCCTCCTCACGCCCCATGCCAGGCACGTGGCCAGTGTTCAACACGTCCACTCTCTCCTCCCTGCTTCTGCGTGTGCCGTTTCTCCTCCCAAACTGTGATCATCTCCATTCCATCTGCCTTTCAACGCCTTTTCCTCCAGACAGCCTTCCTTGATCTCTCAGTTGAAAACTTTCAATTCCCATGATGCACTGTTTATGCCTTTCTTTTCTTTCTTTCTTTCTTTTTTTTTTTTTGCAGTACTGGGGATTGAACCCAGGGCTTCACATCTGCATGCTCTGCAAGTGCTGGACCACTGAGCTGCGCCCCCAGCCCATTTTTTTTTTTTTTTTTTTTTTTACTTTTTGAGGCAGGGTCTCGCTAAGTTACGCAGACTGTCTCTGGTCTCGAACTTACGATCCTCCTGCCTCTGCTTCCCAAGCCGCTGGGATGACAGGCGTGCGCCACAACACCCAGCTATTTGTGCCTTTCTTATCGTGACTTTTTTTGTCCTGTAGATAATTTGCCTCCAGAGAGCAGAGAGAGACCTTGGTCTACCTTTAAATCTCCCCCTGAAGACACTCTGAACATAGTCAAGGCTCAATAATCATTTGTTGAATGAATGAGGGAATGGAAAGATGGAGGACGGTGCTCTTTTGGCAACAAGTTGAGTCCTTGCTTTGCTTTTTGGGGTGTAGCTGTGGGCTGAGCCTGGTGGAGCTCCTCTTGGTCCCTCTGCAGATGGACTCCCCGCCCTTGGCGGTGTCTGAGGTCTGTTCTCCCCCTGTGGAGGCCAAGTGCACCGTGTAGAAATCCCCCCTCCTCTTCTCGGGATCCTGGTAAGTCCTGGTGTGTTTTCCAGTCACCCCTGCGGGGTTTCTTCTTCCCGTTTTATAACAACTCTCTCCTCGGAAAACGAAACGTAAACGCAGCAGCAGCTTGGACAGATGTTTCTGGGTGGAATGTGCGGCTCTAATTCCTTGGAATGTGTGGGTCTGACGCTCCCCGGCTCTCGCCTGGTAGCAGGGAGGGAGGCCTCGGACGTCCCGGCCGCCCTCCCAGGCAGGCGTGTGTCCCTTGGCTCCCAGCTGGGACGTGGGCAAAGCGCACCCCCGGCAGATCTTTCCATGGTGCCCGCAGCCAGTGGCTGGGTGAGGAAGGCCGTTCCCGTTGGACTGGGGACGGGCGCGATGCCTGGGAAAGTCAGTCTCCCCAGACACACAGTCAGCAGGGACCCAGGCACTGCAGGGCACCCACTGTCGTCACCGGGCCTGGCGCTTCTACCCCTGGCATGTGGAGCCGGGTGAAAAGAGGGGCAGGGTCGGAGGCAACAGGCCTGACCCTTCTTACAGTTAACGCTGATCTGCTCCAGTTGGACCAAGTGACCTCCCTGGGGGTCCGCTTCCTCGAGTGTAAGATGAGGGACGTGCGCAGGCTCAGGTCCAAGTGACAGTCATGGAGCACATCCCATGTGCCAGGCACTGGGAGGGTGCAGGGGCAGGAGGCTCCGTCCTCACCCTCGGTCTGGGGGGCGCAGACAGACCTGTGCCATCCGGAGTGAAGGGCAGTGCGGTGAGAGGGGCCGGGGTGAGGGACACAGAGGAAGGGCTCCTGCCCGGCCCCCAGCCGCCCTCCTCGAGCCCCTGGTAGAATCTTGCACAGCGCACGATGCTACTTGGGGAGGAAGGGTTGGGCCCGCAGGACAGAGGGACGGCCCTGAGGCCGGCAGGGTGCCGGAGCCTGTGTGCGTCACCAAGCAGCTGCTGCTGGTGCTGAAGACCACGTGGGACGGGCCCCCGGGGGATGGACGAGTCCCTGTGTCCGTGGAGCTGCCGCAGACCCGCCACTTCTCCCTGCCCCTCCTCCTGCCTGGCCTCCTGACACCCCGGATCCCTCCCTTCTTCCTTTGTGTGTCCAGCGCACTGTTTAGAGCAGCTCTATGTACAGGCAGGGGGTTGGGTGCTTCTATGTGTTGCCAGGTGTCGCACGGCGCCCCAATCAGCTTGTTCCCACCTGCTTTCTGGGGTCCCTCAGTTCCTACCATCGAGCACCTCCTTGGATTCAGGTACCTGAAGCAGGGTAGCAGGGAGGGAGGCCTCGGACGTCCCGGCCTGAGGGGCCCTCTCAGTGTCAGCCTTGAGAGGCGCTGACCCGTGAGCTCGAGAGGCCCCACAGATCTCTCCCAAAGGGAGGCCCCAGTGATTCCAGACCAGGGCTGGGCATCGCGCTCACTGGGGATGTTAAAAATAGGGATTCCCCGGTGCTCCCTCTGGGATTCTGCTTTGGTGGCTCTCAGGCTTGCCTGACGAATCTGAATTCTCTGTGCACTTTGACAGGTGATTCTGTTCTGCAATCAGCTCTGGAAGTCCCTGGACTATATTAACAGATGATCACCAGGCTTTGAGACAATGGAAAAGAGGCCACCTAGGGACAGAGAAGGACCTGGCAACCCACTCCCAAAGCACAATCAGCCACTGAAAACCCCATGAATAGCAGAGTAGCACCGACAGTCCTGTTTCACCTGTTGTACGTCGGGTCACTACAAGTTGGACACAGACTTGACGGCACTTAACTACAATAAGGGACACAGGGCAGGATGCTCATGGAGAAATAGTTAACAGGATCCAGTGGCAGAGCCCCTGCCTAGCATGTGTGAGGCCCTGGATTCCAGTTGTAGCATCCCCTGACTCCCAAATGGCTCACAAACACTGAGAAGTGTACATTTATTTTCATTGCAATTTATATGACTAAGCAAATACACTGACCAATGAAGAACCACTTTGAGGGACTTTATCACGTACTGGGGATCGTGCTAGTGGCTCCCCCTGACATTAACTACTTAGTCCTCACAGTGCCCCTAGAGCAAGACACAGTGCTCTCATGTTGAAGCTAACGACACAGCACCAGAGATGCTAGGCCACCTGGCTGGCTAAGGCGCAGCTCTGGGGCCTCCCTCTCTCCCTGGTCCTAGCCCTGGGAGGCAGGTAGGGCCGGGAGGGGAGTGTGGCAGACTCCTTGGAAGTACCTTCCTTCTGGTCTAGAGCTCAGAGCACTCTTCTTCTCCACCCTCTGGATGATGACCAATGGCTGTTCTTACAGGACTGGCCTTATTCTAGAAGGCATGAAGAAACAGAAAGGCCGTGGACTCACTTGAACCACTGGCAAGTGGAGCCTGTCATTACGTATTTGGAAGCGTCCCCTTCCTGGGTTGCAGAGTCACTGGCTCGGCGGTTGGGAAGTGGTAGGGGAGCAGGCAGAGGGGAGCTGAAGCCACGAGGAGCCACTGCCCACTGCCCACCACCTCCCTGCTCTCTGCCTGGCTGCACTGTGGCTGGGCTATGCCCAGCTTCGCAGGGGGAAGAAGGGGGCGGAAGGCGCACTGCCCCCCACAGGGCTATCGACTGAGACCCCACATAATACAGACGTCCTGCTCTGTGCTTCCCTGAGATTTAGTCTGGACCACACCCACAGCTCCAGAACTGTCCTCTCCCTTCCTTCCCCTTCCATGGCCTGTGCCACACATCAAAAATGCGAAGATGAATAAGAGGCTTATGGCCCCCTTTTCCATTTTCCATCCCCACCCCTAATTTTTTGTAGCTTTTTAGCTCTTTATTTTCCATACCATTTTCTCTTTTCCTCTTTCCCATCTCATGTTCCATTTCTCCTAATTGGTTTTCCCTGCAACCCTCTCTCCAAGCCTCTCCGAGATATTGGCTCAGGGTGACTCAACGCGGCTAACCAGTAAGAAAACATTCAAGAGGGAAAGTGGGGAGGATTTAGGAATTCCACAGAAAACCACAGAGACCTTGCCGGGACTGCCTCAGTCTGTAACAAACGTCTTGCCACTGGCCGGGAGCGGGTCACACCTGCATGGAAGAGAAGGCGCGGAGGAGAGAAGCAACACGGAAGAGTTCAACATCCCAAGACGCCCTGGAGTCTTCCGAAGGAGTTGGGAAAGTCAGAAGGAAGCGTGCTATCCAAGCCCGGGGTGAACCAGGGTTAAGTGAAGCAGCGATCAATCCCAGTTAAGGGAGAAAGGCATTTGGAGCACACTGATTTGTTTTCTAACTGTGTATAACCTTAGGACATGCATATTGTGTTTGTAGTTTTCGATAAGAAGTTCTGCTGGTGTTTGCATTGCTTATCGTAACCAAACGGAAGCACGTGCTGCCCTGACTTGGAGACCTCCATGGCAGGCTCACATGATTGGATGCTGTTGTTGTTTGGTGCTGTCAAGTTGGTCTGACTCATAGCGACCCTACGTCAACAGAATGAAACACTCCTGGACAGTGCGCCGTGCCTGTGAAACTGTCTGTGCTTCTCTGCTATTCATAGGGTTTTCATAGCCACAATCATAGTGGCTGATTGTTTTGGGGATTGTTTTGGGAGTGGGTTGCCAGGTCCTTCTCCCATTTTTGCAGAACTGGGGATCGAACCCAGGACCTCAGAGAGGCACTCTACCAACTGAGCTAAGCCCCAGCATTTTATGCCCTCTGGTGTCAATAATAATAATTGCAGATAAGTGCTAAAGAGCCATTAAAAACTGGATATAGTATAGTTATCCCTTGCTATCCATGGGTGACTGGTCTCAGGATCCTTGTGGATACCAAAATCCACAGATGCTTAAGCCCCTACGTAAAATGGCATAGTATGCATTTAACCTATGCACACCATCCTGAACACATTAATTCATCTCTTGATTTTTAATTTCTAATACAATGAAAATGCTATGTAAATGGTTGTGATAACGTATTGCTTAGGGGCTAATGACAAGAAAAACGTTTGTACATGCTCAGTACAGATGCGTTTCTTTCCCAGACTATTTTCCATCTGCATTTGGTTGAATCTGTGGCTGCAGAACTCATGCATATGCAGGGCCGAGTGGACCAGCCTTGACAAGGCGAAGCTATGAAATTACAGAAGCTCACTTTGAGATGGAGCGAATCTCAGCATGACTTGCCCTGCACGTGAGGCGCTCCCCTTCCTTCTTCTCATGCTGGACTTAGGAAGGGTGCTGGGGTCGCATTGATGGCGCTGGCTTCAAACAAGAGGAGGAGGTGGAGGGGCCTGCAGGCTGCTGGGGGTGGGGTGGGAAGAGGCCGGTGGAGGGGATGCTGAGTTGGCAAATCTCTCTGGCTTCGCTGAGCTGCCCAGCTTCAGTTTATTTTCTTTCTTGGAGGTTAGTAACCAGGAGACTTTCTTTTCCATGTTTCCACTCCCAGGACTGTGCGTCTTCTTACCCAGGAAGCACGTAATGTCTGGCACCCTGCCTTCTGGTGCTCAGCACTGAGGATGTGCGGTGGTTCTGAGGACTGGCCTGGGCTCCATCGCCCGTTGTGCAGTCCTGGGTGTCAGACGTGACCTGGGCCCTCACTGGCATACTGCTTATGTTCTGGGGTTTCTCTGTGACCGGGGAGCTGCAAGGAGCCCTGCAGGCGATTTGCAGGCTGCATCTCACAGGACTTGCTGCCCCTGACTGCATCTTAAGTACACAGGATTCCTGGGCTCTGGGGCGACAGGCTCCCCCCGGCTCCTCTAGGGCTGCTTTATGAAGGCCTAAGGTGCTCCCAGCCCGGCCACAGAGGACAATGGGTGGTCTGGCTTCCCATCCCCCTCCCCAAGCCCCTCGAAGCTCCTTTTTTCTCCCCCTGCACCCACCAGGGTTCTGCTGGGTGGCTTGGTCTGGAGCCCCAGGCCATCGATTCCCCAGGAGCACAGTTTCTCTCTCTCTCAGGCCCTCATGCAGCGAGCTGCGTCTCCCTATCCCAGGCTCTGCTTCTCTGCTGATTTATCCTTTAGCAGGAGTGAGTCATGATATGGATTTTACTTGTTCCAGGGGAAAATAGCAGAGGGCGTTTATGCACTGTGGGGCTGGGAGCCTGCTCTGGTGGCCCAAGTCAGGAAAGGAGCAGAGAGTATTCTTTGCAAGACATCCACAGCAACAAAGGCCAAGCGTGCCCCAGGCCTGACTCCCACTGAGGAAGGGTGGCACTGGGACAAGACCTGTCCTCCTGCCCCAACAGCAGATCCCAGGGCCCTTTCCCAGAAACCTGTCTAGATGCCCCGTCCTCCTCGGGGGAGTGACCACCCAGCCTGGGCCCCACGACGGACACTGTCCACATTATCTACTATTTCTTTCCTATGAGAACACTTTGGGGTTTGCATCACTGTGCCCTTGTTACAGATGAAGAAATCGGGGTGCAGAAAGTGGGTGTTACATGCTCAGGCTCCTGTGTCTTGGAAAGGGGCGAGCGGGGAGGGGCAGTGCAACCTGGACTTCGCCTCCAGGGAGGGGCCCTCAGGCGTCCACCCTCAGTGGGCCTCTGGGCTTAGACACAGAAGACCCCAGGGAAGTGTGATCTCGCTATCTAAGAAGGCCAGGATGGAAAGCCCTTAGAAAATGGCCAGAGCCACAGCCAAACGAGAACCTGCTCTAGCTGGATGCCATCCAGGAAATCCTGTGGCATGGGATGCAGGATGGCAGGTGGACCGACCCTTTGGCACCTGTCACCTTGGCACCCGTTCGTCTAGGTAGAACTACCACGGGTCCTGGCTCTTCCGCTGACCTGCTGTGAGACTCTGGCCCAGGCTCTTTCTATCTCTGGGCCCCAGTTTCCTCATCTGTGAAATACGGAGCTTGGGATAAATAATTCCTAAGGCCTATTCCCTGGCAGGGGGCTGGGATTTAGCTCAGTTGGTAGAGCGCTGCTCTGCAGTCTCTGAGGTCTCGAGTTTGATTCCCAGCACCACAAAAATGGGAGGACATGGCAATCCACTCCCAAGGCAATCCCGAGACAGTCAGCCATTGAAAACCCCATGAGGGTCACTGTGAGTTGGGCATGACTCAGCGGCACCTAACAACAACCACATTCCCTGGCGGGGAGTGGGGAGATGCCACAGGGGCAGAGCTGCCCTGAAGGCCCACTTGGGCACCACGTGGCCCATCTGGACCTCCTGGGCCTGCTCTCAGTCACCTGGGTTCTCCCTAACCTACTTCTGCCTCTGAGAATCAGGGTCCACGGAAGCCCACGGCAAGGGTGGCCCTGGCTTCAGGCGGAGAAGCTGACTCTGCCTGGCGTCTCCACCAGGAGAAGACGCCGTCCACAAGGAGGCCGCAGGTCAGGCTCTCCTCATCCCCTTTCTACCCCAGGGCCAGCGGGTGCCGGCCACCGGGTGGCGCCCTGCCTTTGGAGAAGGCAATGGCAGCGGGGACTGCTGTCAAGACCCGTGCTTTGCCATGGTGGACGGTGACTCAATGACTCGTTTCCAGGCCTGGCAGGCTGCCAGGACTCCCTCCCCCTGCCTCAGTCCATCTTCCAGCTGCCCGGACCACAGCCCTCCCGCCATCTGGCCACACAGTCCAGAGGTGACTGGTTGTGAAAGAATCCAGGTTGAAAGGCATGGAAGGCTGTCCAGCGTCCTGTGACTGTGGGTGAGCAGAGCCACCGTGTCTGCGCCCATGAAGAAGCTGAGGACAGCGGTGCCCGAGACACTCCTTTCCAGAGAGCGGCTTCTGCCCTCCAGGCCAGCTGGCAGTGTAGGAGACTGAGGCCTGGGCGCGTCCCGTGGGGCGTCGTATCACCTCCTGCCTTTCTCAGGCGGCCGCCCTGCTGCTGGCTGCTCTTCCTCCGTTTCCTGTCTGCCCGTGGCCCTCCCTTAGGCTGCCCCCATCCTGTCCTCTGCGCGTGTGCTCTCTGCCATCCTAGCTTGGGGCTCCGGCACTGTGCCCATCCAGGCAGCGTCGGGACCCTGGGAGGCCTAGGCTGGGCTGCTTTGCCTTCCCACGCTCAAGGGTGCAGTCAGAGGAGGCAAGAGGCGCTGGCGGCTTCCTCGGGAGGCAGGGAGGGCAAGGGGACAGCGCAGCCTCCCCCTGCTTGGCCAACCTCAACCCCTGTCTCTCCCATCTCCACTAGAGGCTTGGGTGAGGGACTAAAGAGGGGAGTGGAGGGGAAGAGGCGGGGGGGGGGCCAGGGGATGGTGGGGGTGGTGGGTGGAGGGAGAAGAGGAGGAAAGAGAGAGAAGCTGAGAAAGGTCAGGAGCAAGGTGGGGAGTCCCGAAGTCAGGCAGAGAAGTGGGCAAAGAAGAAAAAGGTAACGGAGAGTAAAAGTGGCCCCCCCGAAGGCTGGTTCTCTCAGCTTGGCCACGGCAGAAACACTCGAGGGTCCGGCAGCCTCCACCTTCCCGCCAGCCTGTTCACCTCCATGATCTTCTTCAATTCCACCCTCCACAGACCCCTAAATGATCACTCTGGGGAATCACTCTCCTGCTCTCCTACTGCCTCCCAGACACAGTCCCCTTGCTCTGGCACTGAGGAGCCCCGGGGCGCGGTACGATTGATCCTCGTCTTCCAGCCTTTGGCCTCACTGTTCTGCTTTCTGCACCTTCCCTCTAGCCTCAACCCAGGGACAGCGTCTGCTCTCTAACTATGATTTCTTTCTCCCATCTCTGTTCTTCTTACTCACATCTGCTCTGCACTTTGAAATCCCACCTTCCCCCTGCTCCCCACACTGTCAGCTTGTTGTGCTGTGGGGGCTTGCGTGTTGCTGTGATGCTGAAAGCTATGCCACAGGTATTTCAGATACCAGCAGGCCCACCCATGACAGACGGGTTTCAGCTGAGCTTCCAGACTAAGGCAGACTAGGGAGAAGGACCCAGCAGCCCAGTCCTGAAATAATTAGCCATTGAAAGCCCTATGAATGGCAGAGAAGCACAGTCAAATATGGGGCCAGAAAATGAGCCCCCCCACCCCAGGCTGGAAGGCATTCGAGAAATGACTGAAGAAGAGTTGTCTTTCCAAAGTAGAGTTGACCTTAATGGTGGGAATGGAGTAAGGCCCTTGGGACCTCCTTTTGCTGATGTGGCAGGACTCAGAATGAGAAGAAATACCGTGGCTTCCACAATGGGCTCAAACATAAAAAGACTGTGTGCATGGCACAGGGTTGGGTAGTGTTTCGATCTGTTGTACATAAGGTCGCCGCGAGTCGGGTCCAGCTCAACGGCACCCAACAACAATCCTTTCCCAATTCACCACCCTCTCCTGCCACATTGGAAGCCGACTCCCTCCGTGGACTCTGAGAACCTGTCCTGTGCCTCTCTCTGGACCTGTTGGCTGGGATTAGGGTCTGGTAAGCCCTGACCTCTCTTCCTGCCTGGCCCCAGCACTCTTTTTTCCCCCACACGGATATGGGGATCGGCTTAGTTCTGGGCCCTGGGGGCTCCCCAGCCCTGGCTCTCACGGGGTCAGCGGTGCGGCTGGTGGTGTGGGCACAGCAGCAGAAGCCTGTGGGTTCCCTGCTAGCCGTGGGGCGAGGCTGCTCTGGTTCTGTGTCCCCTTGGTGCTGAGTGGGCTCCCAGCCTGGGGAGGTCTGGGCTGCAGTCTGGCTCTGCCACCTGCAGTGTCCTCTCTCTGAGTCTCCGTTGGCTCGCCTGTACCACGTGGACAAGCCCACTCCTGTAAGTGGCCCGTGCCCTGACGCCTGGACTCCAGCAGTTCACCACGGCTCATTCTTGAGTCTCAGGGCGCCCTCGAGGCTCCCCTTCTGCAGCTCCCTGATCCGCTGGAGGGAAGGAGGTGGCACGCTCTGCCTCAAGGAGAGTCCGGGCTGCTTCTCCCTTGGGGACCAGAGCTTCAAGGACAAACTGGAACCTGTGGGGCCCAGGTCTGTTTCCTCTCAGCCCCAGGAGGACCAGGCTCAGAGGGCCCTGCAGCCGTGCGCCACCAGGGCTTCTGCAACATCAAATGGTCCCGCAGCCAACTGACTTAATCGCTTCAGTGTAAACGCGTTAGACTCATGTGGATTGAATTTCTCTGAAAATACACAAGGGTTTAAAAAGCAGTGGCAGAGAACACTCAGCCCCGGAGGACTTTGTTTTCTCGTCCCTTTTGTGTGCCTGTGAATGTTGTTATTGTTGCTGAAACCGACATGTGGAAACGGTTCAAGATGTCTGCAGCGTCCCCGCGCAGGCGGCCCTGCCTCCTTTGAGTTCCGAGCTGGGGGCACGGTGGGCAGAAGGGAGCCGGTGAAGAATATGAAGAGTTCTCCCCTACCAGGCCTGTCCCCTCCACGTCCAGCCACTGGCTCGGGGTCCTGTGCCCTGGTGTTCCAGAAGGCTCCAGCCTGGTGAGCGGGGCCTGTGGAGGATGGCGGTTACTGGGCCCGGCGATGCTGAGGTAGTTTGGGAGCAGGAGCTGGGCAGGGACGCGCTCCCCTATCAGCATCTCTCTGGTTTTTGTTTGTTTGTTTTTTTTCCTTCGGTCCTGAAGGTTGAACCTCAGGGCCCTGGCATGCCAGGCAAGTGCTCTCCACTGAGCTGCACCCCTCAACCCCTTCTTCATTTTTTATGCTGACACAGGGTCTCGCTAAGTTACACCGGCTGCCTCTGGTCTTGAACTTGTGATCCTCCTGCCTCAGCCTCCCGGGTCGCTGGGATTGTAGGTGTGCGCCACAGCGCCTGGTGTGTCTGTCTGTGTTGCACCCCTGGTGCAGTGATGTGGATGGTGGGCCGAGGGGGTCCTCTGGAGGCTCCTGAGGAGCTCTTTCAGCAACGCAGGTCCTGGGCTGAAGCCCGTGATATGCGCTTTGCCTCGGGGCTGGCAGGCAGGTGGGCAAGCCTGGGCCGGCAGGAGGCAGCCAGTGCTCTGACTTCAAGGTTTGCTGCTTCCAGCTGTGATCAGCTTAATCGCTGTTTTCCGCTTCCCTGACCAGGCCACACAGCCACACTCTAGGTGTTCTCTGACCCTGCCCAGCACTCCGAGGCAGGGACTCCACTCCCGTGTGACACGTGAGCAGAGCTTTGTACGTCAAGCCCTTGCTCTTGTCCTTCCTTTGGGGCACCTCCTGGCATGACGCCAAGTCTACGCACCACCCTGGGCCGTGTGCATAGTGGTCAGCTGGTGTCTCCCAAGTAACGTCACCTTGCGCCTCTCTTTCCATGATCAACACCTGCCGGGTTGTCTGCGTGAATAAAACTCTCTGAAGGCCACCTGAGGACAGGGAAGTGGAGGCCGGCAGAGGAAGCAGCAGGAAGGTAATAAGTATGACGTGCAGTGGAGTCCATGTAAGTGGGGACAGGACCTCCCGAAAGACCCTGCGTGTGCCTGACCATTCTGCCTGAGGTGCAGCGCCCTGGGTTGCCAAGGCTGCTCTCGCTCCTCTCAGCTCAGCTGCGGCTGTAAAAACTCCCGGGCCCAGCAACCACCACGGGTGACTCTGCCCGCCCTGGGCACAGGCTCTTTCCCACAGTGCCCCCTGCTGCACTCAGGTAGGCAAAAGCAACCAGGAGTCAGGTCCATCAGATCTTTCCGCTCATCTAACCCAACCTCAAAGATGTCATTCAAGGGCCCCCTTCCTGTGACGCGCTCTGGGGGATCCCAGGCCAGGGACCCCTCATTTCAGAGTCTGGCTGAGCTTTCTTTTCTTTTCTTCTTTTCTCCCTTTACTGGTAAATGCTGGTGGGGTACAGAGTAATGCAGCATTGGCTTTTTCCATTATGCAACCATTACAGCACTTTTGGTTACAGTTTTATCACCTTACCAGGTTTATGGAAACTTTTGACTAATGAGTCGTAAAACTCATACTCTGGCTGAGTTTCTGTCCTGAGCAAGGCGCTGTGTTGGCTGCTCCCAGGCTGCTAGGAGATAAAGCTGGGGTCTCACAGGGACTTGAGCCACAGGTCTAAGTGGCTCCAACGCAATGTTGGAAGTGGCACCTGCCACCAGAGAGAAGGCCTGGGGAAGGGAAGGTCATTTTAGGTTAGAAGAAGGATCCAGAAAAGCCCTCATGGAGAAAGTGACCTCACAAAGATGAATATAATGACTCCCAGTTCATCTTTTGTCTGGTATTGCTGTTGAATTATCTCAAGGATATTAGTATTGTCTCTTCAACTGGTCTGGGAGTTACTTGAGAGTGAAACCATGTCTTGCTCATACCAATACGTTGCAGATTCTCGTAAAACTTATTAACAGATGTTTAATAAACAAATATTGGCCAAAATAAATGCTATCTGGAAAAAGTCAGTTCAACTTCATCTTTAACCCTTTGTCTCAGGTAAAGGAGTACGGGTGCTGTGCATTGTGTGTCTGGGCTGGTTGAGAGAGAGTTAAGTCATTGATTCAGCCTTCAAAGTACGGTCTTAGTGCACTACTAAATGCCAGGGATTATCCTCTGACTTCAGAAAGGAAGACAAGGAAACCCAATTACTATTCTGTTTGAGAAATGCTTGAACAGGGAAATACAGACGTCTATGGGGACAGCTAATCAAGTGACAGGGAAGGATGATGCACGGTGGTGAACGCCTGGAATCCCAGCTACTCGGGAGGCTGAGGCAGGAGGATTGCAACCTCAAGGCCAGAGGCAGTTCGCACAACTGAGTAGATTCTGTCTCTAATTAAGAATAAAAAAGGGCTGGATGTGCAATTCAGTGGTAAAACACTTGCCTAGCAGGTGCAAGACCCGGGTTCAACCCCTTAGTGTTGGGGTGGTGGTGGTAAAAAAAGACTGAAAGAGGGCTTCTGATTCTAGCCACAAACAACTACAAAAGCTGTAAAAACTATATAAAATGGCCATTTTCAGGCACTGGGCAGCAATAAAAGCAGAGCCTACTATTTTAGGGAAGGGAAGTACCGAGCTGCACCCACATCTGCCCCGGCTTTCTCTCCTATGGCATTTTCCTTACTGAAGCCCAAGAAGACAGACTACAGAGGGCAGAGTCTTGATGGATGGAGGAAGCGGTGATTGGTGTTGGGGTAACAAAGACGGGTGGCTAGGACTGGGGAGGGGAAGGGACTAGGAAGGAAAGAACCATAGGCAAAAGGCCCCAGAAACGCTATTAAAAGTGCACCTCAGGTCCTCAGTTGACTCCTGAGCTGTGCACGATTACTGTGAGACTCCAGAAACCTGATCAGAAAATAGTCACTGGAAGCAGAGATTTTCGAGGCTGCCCCCAGTGGTGGGGAGATTTTGGGGTACATGCCCAGCCAGAATGGAGAGATCTTAGTGAATACACTGGGCTGTCATTTGAGACTCCGGGGAGTCTATGCTGCAGGAGTAAAGACCACATCTTAGGAGTGAGGGCCAAACTAGACAGACCTGCACTAACCAAAGCTCAAACTGCACCTGGCAAGATCAAGACGACTCCACTAGCCACGCAGCTGCCGAGCAGAACAGAACGCAGCATTCTTAAAGGAAGGTAACGCTACTCACAGCCTCTATAATGTATGATGCATAATATTAAATGTGGAATAAATACTCAGTTCAAAAGAAGGTAAGAAACACAAGGAGAAAATGGAAGAGCCAAACAGAACACATCTGATAAGATGGTAGACTTCAATCCAACTATACCAGTTATCTGTCTGCAGCTGTACCACTGGGGCATCTGATCCATCAGATCTTGGAAGCTAAGCAGGGTCGGGCCTGGTTAGTACTTGGATGGGAGACCGCCTGGAAACACCAGGTGCTGTAGGCTTGGGAGAAGGACCCAGCAACCCACTCCCAAAAAACCAATCAGCCATGGAAAACCCTATGAACAGCAGAGAAGGACTGACCATAGTGTTTTGTCTCTTGTATGTAGGGTCGCTATGAGTCAGATACCGACTTGACGGTACCTAACAACAACAACAACGTCATATCAGTTATGATGTTATTAACTATCAAATTAAAAGGCAAGGATTATCAGAGTGGATTAAAAACACTACATGCCATTTGAAAGAGAAATACTTTAAAAACAAGGACACATCCTCTTGAAAGTAAGAAGATGAAGAGGAATAGAGCACGTGAGAATTGACCAAATGGCAGCCTCCGTGCCCGTATTAATACTAGACAAAAGTGGACTTAAGCAAGAAATATTAAGAAAGTTAAATATTTTATGAGGTTAAAGGGATCAATTCAACAAGCATAAATTTGTATATGTCTAATTAACAGCTTTAGGACATTTGAAGCAAAAGCTAACAGAAATAAAAGGCAAATTCCCAAAGATCGTTAGAAAATTTAATACATCCCTCTCAGAAATTGATAGAATAAGGAAGCACACACACAAAATCAGTGTGGATTCAGAGGATTTGAACAATATAACCACATTGATCTGACATATAGATAAAAACACTTAATAAACTTCAGAATAGACAGTCTCTTCAAATGCACCAAGAGTTTACTGAAATGGGCCGTATCGTTAGTTATAAAGGAAATATTGACACATATCAAAGTATCTAAATTATACAATGTCTCTTCTGACTACTTTCTGATAGAAAAATCAATAGAAAATCTCCAAATATTTGGAAATTAAACAACACATTTCTAAATAACTCATGTGTCATAGAAGAAATCACAATGGAATTTAGAAATTATTTAAATCTGAATGATAATAAAGGCATCAAAATTTGTGACATGTAGCTTAATGTTTAGAGGAAAGTTATAGTCTTACATGTAAATATGGAAAAGAAAAAGAGTAAGGAAAGCAGCAATTTAAATAAGAAGCTAGGCAAAGGCGAATCTTAGTAAAGAAGGAAAGAAATAACTAAAAGAAGAGTAGAAACCAATGAAAGAAAAAAATACATTCAATGGAGAAGAATCAATAAAACCCAAAGCTGATCCTCAAAAAATAATAAAATTGATATACCCACAACAAGACTGATCATGAACAAGAAATACAACACTAATTACAGATAAGAGAAATGAAATAAGGATGTTGCTACAGATCTTAAAGACATTGGAAAGGAGCTGGGTATGGTGGCTCATGCCTGTAATCCCCGTGCTTGGGGCTGAGGCAAGAGGGTCTGAGCAAGTTCCAGCCCAGTCTGGGCTACACAGAGAGACCTTTTCTTTAAAAAAAGAAAAGACATGGAAAAGATAATAGGAGGCTAATTAATAATATTCTGTTCATGAAGTGGACAAATCATTGAAAAACATGCTATCAAAAGTAACATAAGAAGAACAGGAAATCTGAACAGTTCATTATCTTTCAGAAGTTGAATCTATAATTAAAAGTCTTCCCACAGAGAAAACTCCACATGCTGTACTGGTAGATTTCCCCAAACATTTAAAAAGGCATTAATATAGATATAAATCACATCTTCTACCAGAGGATAGCAAAAGACAGAACACTTTTCAACACATTTTATGAAGCATGAATAATTGTAAAGGCAATATCTGACAAAGGCATTACAAAAAAAGGAAATTTATAGGCCAATATACCTCATGAAACAAAATAGAAACAAAGTTTCTGAGAATACATAAGAGAGAAAACATAGAGGACAAGTAAGGTTTATCCCAAGATACAAGTTTCATTTTGTACTAAAAAGTCAAAGCACATGAAACAAAAAACACCAAAAGTAAATAAAATAAATAAATGAATAAATTTAACCAATCAATGTAATTAACTATATTAAGAGAATAAAGAAGAACCATATGATCATTTCAATTCTTGCTGGAGAAGCAGCTGATAAAATTCAACACCTGTTCACAACTGAAGGAAAATCAATCTCAAGAAAACTAGGAATAGTTGGGCATGGTGGCTCATGCCTGTCATCAGAGCAACTTAGGAGGTAAAGGCAGGAGGATCGCAAGTTCGAGACTAGAGGCAGTCTGCATAATTTAGTGAGACCCTGTCTCCAAATAAAAAGTAAATTAACGGGCTGGGGGTGCGGCTCAGTGGTTCAGCACTTGTAAAGCATGTAAGTGTGAGGCCCTGGGTTCAACTCCCCAGTACCACAAAAAACCAAAACCAAAACCAAAACCCCCACAAAACTACAAATAAAAGAAAACTTCTTTAAAAGTATCTACAATAAACAAAAAATAAATGATAGTTAACATTGTACTGAACTGGAAAATACTAGAACTTTCCCCCTTGATAATGGAAATGAAAGACTGCTCACAACTAGCTCTTCTGGTCAGCCTTGCACAGAAGCGTCCAACTACAATCAGAAAAATAAATAATGGTGTGAAGACTGGAAAAGAAAAGACAAAACTAATCATTTTAGATGACCTGATTGTATCTGTAGAAAATCCAAAAGAATCCACAAGCAAGCTACTGGAAGTAGTAAATCCCTTCAGTAGGCTGGGAGACAAAACGTCAATATATAAAAATCAATTGTTTTTATGTATCAGCAAGAAGATTAAGAATGAAATAACATTTCACTTTAATTAGCATAAGGTACAAATATACAGGAATTAAGGACACTTGAGACATTTACACTGAAAATTTCAAAGCGTTAGTGAGAAAGATTTGTTTGTTTTTGCAGTGCTGAGGATAGAACCCAGGGCCTTGGGCATGCTAGGCAAGCACTCTACTGCAGAGGTACATCCCCAGCCAGAGAGAAATTTTTAAAAACTGAATAAATGAAGGGATAAACATGTTCATGGATTAGGAGACATGGTATTATTAAAAGTTCATTTATCCTCAAATTTACCTATAAATTCAGTGTAACTATAATCAAAGGATCAGCCAATTCTATTGGGGGCAAATTGACAAGCTGATTCTAAAATTCATATGGAAGTGTGAAGGATCTAGCCCAGCTACAACAATCTTTTCAAAGACAAGCAAATATGGAAAATTTATATTACCTGATTTTAAGACTTACTGTAAAGCTACAGTAACCATAGTTAATTTTTATTGGTGAAAATTTAGAATGGAGGCGAGAAAATGACCCACATATATATGGTCACTTGATGGTTAACAAAGGTGACATTGGAATTCAGTGGAGAAATCAATCTTTTAACAAATGGTGCCAGATCAGTTGTATACCCATATGTGAAAACAAAAAACAAAAACCTTTGACCTTTATCTTATGCAAAAATCAATTGGAGATGAAGCACTGACCTAAATGAGTAAGCAAAAACATCAAACTTCTAGGAGAAAACAGAAGTATGTCCGTGATTCTGGGAGAGACAAAAATTTCTTAAATGGGACATAAAAAACACACTAACCATAGGAAAGGCCAATAAATGAAGGACTTCTGATTATCACAAGATACTATAAGGAGAAAGAAAAGGCAAGCCACATGCTGGGAAAAGGGATTTAGTAACGTTTCTATGTGACAAAGGATTTGTACATGTAACATTTTTTAAAAAGTCCTATAAATCAGTATCTGCAGCCACAGTGCCCTGGCATCTGACCCCACCTGATCTCGGAAGCTATGCTGGGTCAGCCTGGTTAGTCCCGATGGGAGATTGCCTGGCAATACGAGGTTCTGCAGGCTAGGGAGAAGGACCTGGCAATCCACTCCCCAAACAATCCACCACTGAAACCCTATGACTAGCAGAGAAGCACTGACAATGGTGCTAGACCCGGCACAGTGTTGGCGTGTGTTTTGTTCTGTGGCACAAGGGTTTGCTATGAGTTGGACTCGACTTAACGGCACCTAACAACACCAGCAACATAAATCAATAAGAGTAAGAGACAGACCACAGTTTAGAAAATGGCCAAAAGACCTGATCAGAAATTTCACAAAACAAAATATCAAAATGTCCAATAAATTTATGAAAAGTTACTCAATATCATTAGTAAGTAGAGAAATGCAAATTAAACCCTCAATGCAATACCGCTATACGCAACTGGGATGGCTAAAGTTAAAATGATAATACCATGTGTTAGAGAAGATGTAGAATCATTAGAACTCTCTTATTTTACTAGACAGAGTTTACACTGGTAAACCACTCTGGAAAAAATGCTTGGCAGAGTCCACTAAACTTATATCCTACCCTCATATCAGCAATTTGACCGCAGGTATATGCCCAACAAAAATGAGGATGCGTGTCCATTGAAAAACACACACAGTAATAATGGCTCACATAGAAATGGCCCCAAATGGAAACAATCCAAAATGCCGTAGGTAGTAAATAAACTATGATATCAATGCAGTGGAGATCTGCAGCCATAGCACCCTGGCATCCGATCCTGCCTGATCTAGGAAGCTAAGCAGGATCTAGGCCTTGGATCGGAGACCACCGGGGAATACCAGGTGCTGCAGGCTAAAGAGAAGGACCTTCCAGTCCACTCCTGAAACAATCCACCACTGAAAACCCTATGAGTAGCAAAGAAGCACTGACATAGTGCTGGACATGGCACAGTATTGGGGAGTGTTTCCTTCTGTTGTACACAGGGTCACTATGAGCTGGAGCTGACTTGATGGCACTTAACAACAACAACAACACAATGGAGTGCTACACATAATGAAAAAGCATGAAGTATACATTTGCCAGTACGTTAAACCTCACAGACTCAATGTTGAGCAAATGGAGACAGATAAAAATGAGTACCTACGGTATGCCATCATCACCTATATAAAGTTCAAAATAACAAAACAAATTTATGGTGACAGGAATCAGGATAGTGGTTACCTATGGGGCACAAAGGATCCTTCGGGGAACTGGGAATGTTCTATATCTTATTCTGGGAGCTGATTACTTGGCTGCAGGTGTATGTAAAGTTCATTGGGTTGGACACTCAAGATAGCTATGGTTTATTGTATGTAAGGTAAATCTCCATAGAAAGCTCATAAGTAAGATGAAGAAGGAAGGAAGAGGAGGAAGAGGAGGGGGAGGAGGAGACGGAAGGAGGAGGGGGAGCAGGAAAAGAGAGGAAGAACAGGAAGAGAAGGGAAGAGCTGGAGGAGGTGGAAGAGGAGGAGGAGGAGGAGGATGAGGAGGAGGAGAAGGAGGAGGAAATGGAGGAGGAGGAGGAAATGGAGGAGGAGAAGGGGACTAGGATGACGTAACTCGCCTGGGATGGTTCTGCAGACAGTGAGGAAGGCAGGAGAGGGTGTGACAGGAGGGAGAGCCTATGCGAAGATCTGGAGAATGGGGGAACAGAAATAGTGCCACAGCGCCCTTTGGCCGGTGTTGAGCGGAAGAAAGGGATTAAGAATGGAAGGGACAGAGGAGGGGAGGGTGGGCAGGGCCAGATTGGGAAGCACTCGGCCTGGAACCTCTGTTGCCAGTGTTCACGGAAAAGGCTACGAGATGGGTTGTCAAAGGGCCAGGCAGAGGCTGAGAGGAGGAAGGCCTTGCCTTTCACCACCTAGAAAGCCAGTCAGAGGGCTGAACAGGGACTACACGCACCATGCCAGGAGGGATTTGCCTGAGGTGAGGAAAACGTCCTGAAACTGACCTGTGGTCATGACTGCACAACGTGGACAATTTACTAAAAACATTTAAAAAATCATGGACTCTTACACTTGAAATGAGTGAATTATATGATAAAATCTGCTGCAACCTACTTATTAGGACATCAGAGGCAGACGCTCCACCTGGCCTGACGGCCTCACCTGAGGGGTCCTGGCCAGTCCTAACCCTCCCTCCCTCCCCCTCTGTTGGAGCTCGTGAACCCGCCCACACTCCCCCCAGAGCCCCGCCCAGAGCTCTCCCAGTGGACGCAGGCATGTGCTGCCCCACGCATGAGACCCTGTGGGCAGGGGGAGGAGCAGGCTGGTGGCCCACCTGCCATCTGTCACCACACAAGCCAGAGAGGGAGCCGTTCACTCCCACTTCACAGACAAGAAGACTGAGGAGCTGAGAGCCTGGCCGGGCAGGGTCTCATCATTGGGGGCAGAGGCCTGTGGGTCAGGGAGTTCCGGGAACCTGGAGCATTGGCCTGCGAGGGCCCAGGGGGAGATGGGATGGCTCAGGCGTGAGATGGTGCGGGGCTGGGAGGGGCAGGAGCCCCCACTCACCACTTCTTGCCACTGATGTCATGCTGCTGCACCGTGTAGCCGAAGAAGGCAGTCCTGGAGCCAGGGATGACCCGGGGCTTCCGGGTGTCCATGTTGAAGGTGTTGGTGAACCCTGGGTGGGAGGAGAGGAGAGAAGCAGGGGAGTCAGAGGGGCTGAGGTGCAGCCCTCGGGGTACATCGGGGCGCTGGCAGGTCGTCTACACAGAGTGGTATGGCTATGACACAGGTAGGCTCTCCAGATTTTGAGCCCCAGTGGGAGGTACTGACATTGTCCCTGCCTGGGATAGCCCTCCATCGGATGGGAGAGGTCCAGCCCTGCCATGTGCGGGTCCATAAACCTACAGAGGTTCAGAAACCCTGCGGTTAGGAGACACAGTCTGAATGCCAGACCTGGTTTCTCTCCCAGAGAATTCCTGGTCTAATGGCAGGTCCCGGGGTGGGGTACAGCTCCCTCCTCCCTCTGTCACTCCTCCCAATTTGCTTCTCCTAGCACACTCAGCTGGTAGAGTAGTTGTTCCATGTTCTGTGACCCTAAGTTCGATCCCCAGCACCCCAAAATGGGAGTAGGACCTGGCAGCCCACTCCCGAAACAATCCCCAAACAATCAGCCATCGAAAACCCAATGAGTAGCAGAGAAGCACCGACATAGTGCCAGGCATGGCACAGTGTCAAGGAATCTCTCTTTCTGTTCTATGTAGGGTAACTATGAGTCAGACCTGACTCCGTGGCCCCTAACAACAACAACAAAGCTCCTGTGGGTCTCCTCTTCCTTTTATGCCTCTCTTACCCCTCCTCCCTCCCTCCTTCCCTCACGTCTGCTGAAGAGTCAGGGAACTGACTTCCCATCTCCTGTCCAAGCCTGGGGTCCGGCAGTACTGGCCAACCACCTCCTTCTGAGCCAGCGTGCAAAGCTCTGCTGCCCACAGCAGGGTCACTGCTAGGCTGGGCTGCGAAGGCAAAGCAGAGAGAAAGCCCCTAAATCCTTGGCGTGGCCTCAAGAGTCTCCTTGTTTTGCTCAGGCTCACGTCAATTAACCGATCTCCCCTAATGGGAAGCCTGCGTGGAGTCAAATGCTTTGCCTTTTTGGGCAAATCACAGGAAATAACTCGCATGTGCATGGCACTGCTATGGTTTGGATGTGTTTTGTGCCCACCAAAACTCATGCTGGAACTCGATTCCTCACGTAGCAGCACTGAGAAGTGGGACCTTTAGGAGGTAATTAGGTCATCAGGGCTCCCCGCCCAGGAGTGGATTAATGTCTTTCTTAAGAGACTGGATTAGGTCTTGCAAGAGTGATTTGGGTCTCTATGGAGACAGCAGGCTGTCGTAAAGCACGTTTACCCTGCTAGATCGCCTCCTCTGGGCACGTGCCCTTGCCGCTCTTACACAAGCGTCCACCATCCACCGCGAGGCCAAGACAAGCCTGGTGCCATGCTCTTGGAGCTCCGGAACTGTGAGTTGAATGAACCTCTTTTTTCTAAATCTTTCAGTCTCAGGTATTTTGTTATAGCAACAGAAAACAAAATAGGACAGGCACCTTGGGTTTCTGGGTCTCCTCCCAACTGCCACCATTTACCCTCACAGGATCTCGGGAGAATGAGCAAGTATCATCTGCCCTTGAAAGACACATCTGACGCAGGACCAGAGAGGCAAAGAGGTTTGCCCAAGGGTGTGGCAGGTGAGGAGTGGCATCAGAGTCAAGCTCTTAGATCTGTACTCTGTGGCTTCTACTCTAAGAGGCATTTTCAGGGCATCTCTGACCTCAATACCCACCCAAGCCACCCCTCTGTCTGGCTGGCAGCACTAACACGACTCTCAAACTTAGGACCTGTGGTACTTCAGGTGGGATCCTGCCATGAGCCCAAACTCACAGGTAAGTGAAAATCAATCAGTAGAATAAAATCTCTATCATTGCCACCCCCTTTATGTACATTGTTTTGAGGTGCCATCGAGTTGGATCTGATTCATAGTGACCCTAAGCACAACAGAATGAACCACTCCCCAACACTATGCCATGCATACCCTCTTTTTATGGTTGAGCCCATTCTTACAGCCACTGTGTTTCTTCTTATTTTGAGTCAGGCCATATCAGCAAAAGATCCCAGGGACTTTACTCCACTCCCATCATTAAGGTCAACTCTACTTTGAGGAGGCAACTCTTCTCCAGTCGTTTCCTGAATGCCTTCCAGCCCAGGGGGCTCATTTTCCAGCTTTTTGACAGTGCTTCTCTGCTATTCATAGGGTTTTAAATGGCTGTTTCAGGAGTGGGCTGCCAGGTCCTTCTTCCTAGCCTGTCTTAGTCTGGAAGCTCAGCTGAAACCTGAGCCATGCGTGGCCCTGCTGATACCTGAAATCCTGGTGGCACAGCTTTCAGCATCACAGTAACATGCAAGCCCCACAGCACAAGCTGGCAGACGCATGAGGGCCTTTTCACGTGTAGGACGCTCTCTGTGTTTCAAAGAACATGCACGTGTATGTTGCCATTCAGTCCTCAAGACACTCAACGGTGTGGCATCAAAAGGAAAACCAAGCAAGGGTCAGACAGGTCACCAGACCTGCCCGGGGTCCCAGAGCCTGCCGGGCAGGGGCTGAAGCTAAGGCTGTTCTCGCCAAGTGCTCCCTTCCATCTTTCCCCGGGGCACTGACCCTGTCATCTGCATGATCAAGAGTGATATGGGGGCACCCTCCTCCCCCTCCTCCTCCTCCTCCTCCTCCTCCTCGTCCTTCCTGTTTGTGCTCAGCAAACAGATGCAGGCACCAAAATTCCATCATTAGAGTCAGAATTAAAGTCTTCAGAGGTAAAACTGGAAGAATAAGGATGCTAGGCATGTGTTACCCACTCACCATGTCAATTATTAGTGCTTCCTGGAGCCCTGAGGTCAAGTCTGGGCTCAGGGGCAAGAGGAATAGGGTCCATGGTCAGTACCTACTGTGTGCACAGAGCAGGATGTGGCAGCAAGTCATTATGAAGCTGGCAACCCTGCCTTCTTGATTCCCAACCTGTCACACAGACTCAGTGTCACAGCCCTGCAGTGGGGGCAGGGAGGGAGGGACATTCTCACTGCCTCCCCTCCCACGTCCAGACGGCTTCCCAGGGGTCTTGGGACAAAGTCCAAAGTCTTCCAGAAGGCCCCAAAGCCCTCATCTTCACCTTGTGCAAAGTCCCCCTCTGGTTCCCTGCAGCCTGGTCACCAGCGACCCTGTTCTGCTATTCAGTTGCACCTGGCTACCTCCACCTTAGGACCCTTGCACACGCTATTTTCTCTGTCTGAATCTCTGATGCATCTTCTATCACCTTCAAATCTCAGCAGAAACAGTGCCTCCTCCAGGAAGCCTCCCCCAGGGAGCCTCCTGGACACCTAGATTTCATCATAGCAGACCTGGCTTCACGATTTCATCACCCTGCAGCGCACTAGGAGGTTGCCCACTACCTCTTCCCTTCTCGGCACAGCTGTAATTGTCCCCTCTGGTGGGATCACGTGACTACCCCTATCTCCCTGGCAGGGCCCATCCGAGGTAGCCCAGAGCTCCTGTTCTTTGGGCCGTCCGCGGTGCCTGGAGACTCCCCTTCCTCTCCCGTTTCGAAGCTCAGTCTTCTGGCCCCTGTGCCACGCAGCGGCCCTCCCTCTGGGGCCGTGCAGTCCTCGGTGCGGCTGCTCACAGTGCCCTCACTCTGCCTGGATTACAGGAGCTTCCCCTCTTGCTCCCCGCTCTTCCCAGGTGGGTTCGGGGTAACATTTATGCGTGACTTTTCATCCTTTTATCTGTGTCCCGTGTCCAGGAGACGCAGGCAGGTTCGCCCACTGAGTTTCCCACCTTCTGAGGATCTGTTCTTAGAACCAGTACACGGTGGATTTCCTCTGCCTTAGCTGACTTCCTGGGCTGGGACTTAGCTCAGTTGGTAGAGCGCCGCTCTGCAGTCTCTGAGGTCCCGAGTTCTATTCCCAGAACCACAAAAAAATGGGAGAAGGACATGGCAACCCACTCCTGAGGCAATCCCGAAAGAGTCAGCCATTGAAAACCCTACAAGGGTCGCTATGAGTCAGACACGACTTCACGGCACCTAACAACAACAACAAGCTGACTTCCCAGCTCCCCAGTTTGGGTGCTGACAGTCAGTCAGTCCCCTACCACTTAGATAACAATAATAAAAATAGCAGTGCACGTGTGTAGCACTTGCCAAGTTCTGTTCTAAAGAACAACCACCATCTGGTTAAAGTGAGTTTATTAATTCTGGGCTGGGGTTCAGCTCAGTTGGTAGAGTGCTACTCTGCTCTCCGAGGCCCTGGGTACAGTCCCCAACACCGCAGAAACGGGAGCAGGAACCGGCAGCCCACTCCTGGAACAATCAGCCATCGAAAGCCCTATGAGTAGCTGAGAAGCACTGACATGGTGCCAGGCAAGGCACAGCGTCAGGAGTGTTCCGTCCTGTTGTACACAGGGTCGCTGTGTGTCAGACTCGACTCAACGGCACTAACGACAATGTATTAATTCTAATGCTGTAAGGGAGGAAACGGAGGCAAAACGGTGGTCAGCACGTGGGCAAGGCGGTGCATCTGGGAAGTGGCAGGTGCACTCCCTCTCAGACCTCACGGGGGCTGAGCCGTCCACCTGCCACCACCGAGCCTTTCTCTCCCAGGAGCTGCCCAGGTGCTTCAGTTCCTCAGTCTTCGCTGGAGCGGCCAGTCCTAGCCTTGGTCCCAGCCTTGCTCTCCTCTCACTTGCCCGTCTTCACAACTCCCCCACCCTGGGTCCTACGCCCACAGACTTGCTCGCGGGAGAACCGTAGGTGAGTCCCTGGTTATGAGGCACAACAGGGAGACCAGGTAGAGCAGGGTGCAGCCTGTGTCCCTAGGGCCCAGGGGTCTGAGAAGGCACTGCCCGGGAGGTGACAGACAGCAGGAGGAGGCCCCCCTGGGGAAGCGGGGGGCAAGCGTCTCTCAGTGGCCTGTTCTCTAGGTCCTGCTCTAGGGGCAGCTGCACCTGCAGCAGGCAGCACCTCCATCGTCCTTGCACATGGAGCTGGGAGGGTGAGGGACGCTGGGGACGTCGCCAGCATTCTCTGGTCTGATCTCCTTCTCCCCCTTGTTACTTGGGGAGGCCCCCAGAATCTCACATCTGAAAGGAAATCAGGGCCGGGGAGAGGGGGCGTGGGAGGGGGTCCTAACACACCCTAAGCACAGGGACGTGGCCAGGTGGACCTCCTGCTGCTATGGTAAAAATGCCAGTACATTCCAGGGCCAGAAAGAAACGAGCTGGATGCCCCCTTGCATTGCTGTGCCTTCTGCCCAGGCAAATAACCAAAGCCTGGTGGGTTTTGCTGTGCTGCCAGCCTAAGGCCACTGTGCCAAAGACAGGCATCTGGGAAGCCAGTGCCAGGTTTGGGGCCTTGCTGGAGGTCAGAGGCCCAAGTCTAGGCTCCTGTAGTAGGTATAGAGAGGTATCAAAGAAAGGAATGGGGAGGTTGTTCGGCCCTCTGAGCAGAGAAGTTTCTAGCTAGCCAAGGGGAGAGGACCCTCCTCCCCAACCCGGGGAAGAGGAGAATGCTCCGACTCAGGGGAGAGGTGGGGGACTCAGCTCTGACTCAGGGGAGAAGCAGGGGACTGTCCCCGTCCTAGGAGGCCCAGTAGTCAGGCATCCTTCTGGGAGACCCTCAGGGAGGTGGGCACTTGGCCCCACCCCTGGCAGGTAGGAAAGTGAGTGGTTCCTCCCCAGCCGCAGCTGCTGGGCTGTCCAGGAAATCACAGTGGCCTGGGGGCTCTCTGGCCACTACTCTGCTTGTTGCTCCGCAGCAGAGCACTTAATGGATACATAAGTGACATGACTGACATATACACGGAGCAGAGCCAACTCCATGGTCTTCTCCCTGCCCCAGGACTCTGAGCTATGCGAGGACAAAGACTGGGTTGTATTTATCTCTTTATTCCCACCCAAAGGAGGTAAAATGTTTGAATTGAAAGTAGAAAATTCAGCTCCATCCAACAAGGAACTCCCACCACCAATAAACAGCAAGCACGGTGCACGGGGCATTTAAATGTATGAATGTGTCCACTTCCCCTACAACCCTTCAAGGCAAACAGCATAATGATTTCTATCTTCAAAGACAGCAGGGCTAGGGGACAAATGCGAGCCATCCTGCTCCAGATTGCACTGTTGGTCCCAATTCTTCACTTTCTTGTGTCCACTCCTTTCTCTTGGTGACTTTGTAGTTTACTAAGAGTGAAGAGCGTATGTCCCTGTCCACTTGATTTTGGGCTGGGCCATATGAGGCAGAAATGAGAATGTGCCTGTAGTTCCCAGCCTGGGTCTCTGGATGCCTTGCCTATTTCTGTTTTCTTGACTGAACGTCTGCCATCAATGTGGGAAGTGTTTGCCCAGGCTAGCCCACTTATCCCAGGATGAGGATGAGAGGTATTTGCACAGAATTTCCCTGACTGAGCTGCCCCAGTCAAACCCAGCTCAGATCAGCTACCTACCCCCTTCATAAGCAATCTCAGTGTGACCAGCACAGTCACTCAGGTGAGCTTAGCTTGGATCAGTGGACACCCCCAGCGGACTCCATACATGTAAACTAAATGCCTGTGTCAGTCATATTGAGGGATATTTGTTACATGGCATTGTTACAGCAATTGCTAACTGATACAGCCTGGCTCACAGATGGCGCACTATCAGGGAGGCGGAGGAGGAACAATTTCACAGAGATTAGACAGAGACATAAGGAGAAAGGAAGCTGGGCTCTGTGAGGACTCATGGTTTCCAGAGTAGTAGCCCAGTGATTCCCTTCTCAAGATCTCACCAGGAATCTAGATACCAGGCAGGGCTGGCCTACACCTAGACTGGCAGGGAGAAGTGTGGCCCCGCGAGCCAGTCACAGCCCTTCCCTAACCCAGCCATGCACTAGGCTGATAGCTGCACTCCCCTGCCTCATCCAGACAACAGCAGATGCAGACACAGACCCTGACAGCCAGAAAGTCGCCCTGCGTGGATTTTGTGCAGCCACAGAGTCTCTATGGCATGAAGTCCTTCTTTCTCTCACTTTCCTTCTTTCTAGACACCACGGGGCAGGAGCTCCCAGCAGACAAGTTAGCTCTGGGTCAAAGGCAGTGTGCAGCAAATATGTTAGGAGGGAGGGCTTAGTAGGACTGCAGTTTTAAGAATAAGCAGGGACCTTAGAGATCAAATAGCCTATTGGTCTCCAAATTTTCTTTTTCTCAGTGAATCCCATGTGGTTTTTTTTGAAATGTATCATATATGTATGTAATAAATATGTGTGTGTGTGTGTGTGTGTGTGTGTGTGTGTGTGTGTGTGCGTGTGTGTATACACACACATACAATATATACATACATTATATATATATAATAGATGCAAGAGGCTGATATTGAGGGCTGGAGTAGTGGGAAAGGAGCAGTTTCTCGTTCCCAGAGGCAGATCTAAGACACTTCCTTGGAACTTTAGGTCTCTTGGAGCACAGTTTGAGAACCATTCTATTGGGCTTAAGACCCTTCCTGTCACAGGTGAGAAACCTAAAGCCCAGAGAAGACGGGCTTTGTCCAAGGTCCCCAGCCTTTCTTCGTGCCCCTATTTACCCAGCATGACTTTCCCCCAGGCCCTCACTTCAGTCACTGGCTGCTTGAGGTGCATGGTGCTACAGGTTCCCCGTCGGGCAGTGGGGACACCCAGTTGGGTAGGACATGACTGATGGTCTTCAGGGTCTATAGCCACGCAACAGACATGTTTTTAAGTCAACAGAGCCCCGAATGAAGCCAGGAGAAGTTGGGACAGGGGTGGGGCGATGTGAGTTCTACTCTTGGCTTCGTCATTAACTTGGCGGTGTGTTCACGGAGAGTCGCTGCGCCTCTCTGGGCCCCAGTCTCCCCGTCTATAAAACTCGAGGGTTCGGCCTGACATGTGAGATGTACTCCTGGCACACAGCAGCAAGTTCTCCCGGCAAGTGCGCAGCTGACTTCCAGCTGTCAGCACGCGAGCATCTGTCTCGAGTCTCCGCAAACAATTCAGAGTTGGAGGCCAGGCAGCCTGGAGGAATGCAAACTCATCTCAAGGTTGGCCTGAGCCAAGTATGTTTGGGAAGGGAAATCTCTAGGCAAAAATGATAATATTTGGCGTTCCCAAGCCAGAGGAAAAGATTAGAGAGAATCATCATCCATCTCTCGGCATTATCCAGGCCCAGCTCCCTCTCCCTTTCCTTGTGCCTCAGAGACTCGGCAGCAGAGGACTTCTTCCTTGGCTGAGCCTCCTGGACACATCAGATGTTGTCAGAAAGACAGAGACCCTGGCGGGTGCCCAGGAAATGTGGTCACTTTTCCACAGAAAGCCCCGCCCAGCCCTGGAGCTGGACTGTGCTGCGAAAACCCCAATGAGATTTAGGGTCAGGGGGCAGGGGGCATCATGGTCCCCGTCAGACCCTCTTACCAGTAATCCTAAAATTGCGGACACTGAGCTGAGTGCACTGACTCCTTGGGAACATGACTATGTGGCTTTGGAATGGCTAAGGATTCTCTGGGAGAAGGACCCGGCAACCCACTCCTCCAAAATAATCAGCCATTGAAAACCCTATGAATGGTAGAGAAGCACTAACAATAGCGTTTTGCCTGTTGTACACAGGGTCGCTAAGAGTCGGACACCGACTTGATGGTATCTAACAACAACAACAACAAGAAGGATTCTCCCTCCCTGGGACCATCTAGGAATGTGAACATCTTGGGGAGGTGGGCTGGAGAGCAAGTGCCTAGGTCAGCAGCTAAAGGGTAGGCTTCTGACTCTAAGACAGATGGCTCTAGGACTCAGGAAGGTGGACATGAGAATATAATGGCCCCCTCCTGGAAGCCGTAGTAAGAACCAGGCTGGGGATCAGGAGACCTGGTTTCTCCCTGGGTTCTGTCACTTAATGGCTGTAGGACCTTGAAGAAGATATTCCCTGTCTCTGGGCCTCAGCCTCCCAGGCAGTCCTGTTGTCCCCCGAGTCTGCCCTCCTCTTCCTCTGGATTCACGTCCAAATCCACCTCCCTTCAGAGGGAAGGCGCAGGCTGACCAGCCCTGGGTGCCCCTGGTGGGCAGGCAGATGGCTTTCCCTCTAAGTCACCACCAGGCCGGCTTTCAGGACGGAGGGCATCCCTCCCTCCCGGCATCCAGCCCTGGGGTCTAATGCAAGTGTTGCTCAGCTTCAAGCCACCCTTCCCCCAGGGACTCAGCATCCGGCCTGGCCTGCGCCGCTGCTGGAATTGGGGGGCGGTGGCAGAGGGGTGGGGACAGTGGCCTGGTGACACCAAGTCACTTGTCACCACGCTCTGATGGCCTCGAGCTTCACAGCAGCCCTGCCCACACTCAGGTCTTCCCAGGAGCGGGCTGAGCCCCCAGCCCTCGCCAGTGCCAACCTCGTGCGCGCCCTTCCTTCCTCAGCTTCGGCACCATCTTCTTCCTTTCCCTATCGCTATCCTGAGAAGATCCTGCTTCTGCCACCTGGGCATCACCCGCCTCCTCGTCTAGAGGAAACCCCGTGGAGTCCAGCCCACCTCACATCCCTCCCACCACAGACGTCACCAACCCATCACTGTCCTTCCCGTGGACGAAGGCGCAGGACTGAACCTTGCGCACTGATAGGCCTCACACCTGCAGCACCTGGCCTTTGCGCAGGCGCAGAATGGTGCGCGGAGGGTAGGCACGTGCGCAAGGTCAGCGGACTAAGCGGCAAGGCCAAGGCGCCGCAGGTGCGCAGAGAGGATGCAGTGAGGCCTCCTGATGCAGCTCCGGGAAAGGAGAGGGCGTAGGGCCGGAGAAGAAAGGGCGAAGGGAGCCCCGGGCACGGTGGCGCACGCCTGCAATCCCAGAGGCTCAGGAGGTGGAGGCAGGAGGATCACAAGTTCGAGACCAGGGGCAGTCTGCGTAACTTAGTGAGACCCTGTCTCAAAAGTAAAAAAATGGGCTGATGGTGCAGCTCAGTGGCCCAGCACTTGCAGAGCATGCAAGCGTGAGGCTCTGGGTTCAACTCCCAGTACAGGAGGGGGGGAGAAAAAGAAAAGGGCGAATAGGGTAAAGCAGCCTGGAGGCACTGGTGGTAGGCCTGGTGTGGGTGTCAGGAAGCCCTGGGTTCAGAGAGGGGCCTCAGGGAAATGAGCTCATCTGGGGAGCGCAGGTCCCCGGGCCCCACCCACAGCCACTGCTGGCAGCCCGTGCTCTGAGCAAGCCAGGGCTTAGGGGAGGCTGCGGAGGAAGAGCCCTGCTTGTCAATGTGTAGTGCTAGGGGGGGTAACGAGGGCGACGCCTGTCCCACCAGGGGGCCTCTAGGTGCCACTGGAGTCGGGAGTCTCGAAGCCTCAGTAGGGAGGATGAGAAGGGTACCCAGGGCCCACTCCCTGTTGGTCCAGGAAGGCCCTGGGGAGGTGAGACCCAGGCAGCCGCCCACCTCGGGGCACCCTGCCCTGGACTCCCCACCTCAGTTGCCATCCCCTGTTCCCTCCAGTTGGCCATCTCAGCAAAAGCTCACCCGTTGCCATTCCCTTCCTTTCACTCTGTGCTCCTGTTACCACAATGACCTCTTGTCAACTCTCCAAAGCACTTGCCGATCTAGACCAGGATAAATTTTCTAGATCAGAAACAAGTGGGGGCTGCACCAGGGTGGTGGAGGACACCAGACCTTTGTGCAGGCAGGTGGCGGGCGGGCTGAAATAGACACACCTTCAGAAGACTCCAGGTAGGAAGAGGAGAGTCAGCGCCAAGGTGGCCCTTTCCATTGTTTTTTCTTTTCAGAAAACAGGAGTCTGCCAATGTGCTGGTTAAGCAGATGTCAAAAATTGAAAACAGCAAACAGCATACTGAAATTGGCTGTAATTAACAGCTTCCCTCCCAGCCCTGGAGAACCATGGCAGGCATTCCGAGGACACATGGATCGCGTCCTTCGAGAATAAGAACCACAGTTATGAAATCTAGTTTGTATTTTGTTTTGTTTTGTGTTACATCATCTGTCCTTTTCTCTTTGGGAGATGCACCCGGCAACCCAAAACACAATCAGCCATTGAAAACCCTATGAGTAGCAGAGAAGCACTGACAATAGTGTTTTGCCTTTTGTACGTAGGGTCGCTATGAGTCGGACACCGACTCCACAGAACCTAACAACAACAACAACAACAACAATCTTTTTTTCTAAGTAGGGAAATTGATCAAAATGGAATTCTTCCTCAAGCTTTGAAGAGTGGCTATGATGGATATCAATATGACAAATCTCTGCTATGTAGGATCACTTAAAGTACAATAAAATACTGATCAACTAACACACACACATTCATACACACACATTCACATGCACACATACCCACCCCTACATACACTCACACCTCCCGTGGAAGCTGTGTGGGAAACTGAAGTCTCGAGAGCTGATCACAGGTACACACTTGTGGGGATCTCGCCAAATCAGGCTGCAGTCAAACAAGATGGGCCTTGGGTTGCTGCCTCTCTCCCAGCCCCTCAGAGTGGTGCAGGCTCCTGAGAACCCCACATTTATACCCCATCCCAGCCCAAGCTTGCCCTCCAAACTGCTCTATCAATTGTCCACCTGCCTATGGGGCATTTTCACTTGGATGTCTTGTCGATCTCATATTTCACTAGATCAAAAAGGAATACTTGGTTTTTCCTTCCAAAGTTGCTTCTCTCCAAGACCCCCAGGTTTGGGAAAGCCATTTCCCACCTACCCAGTCGCTCAGATCAGAAGCTTCATGGTCATCCCTCATGATTTGCCTGCTTTGGGGATTATCAAATCTGTAGGTTTCATCCCTCGCTTTCTCTCAACTGTGCGCTCTTTTCTCTACGTCCTTTGTCATTGCTCATACAAAGCTCCTCTTGTCGTTTTGTGCCTGGACTTTTTTTTTTTCTTTCCTTCTTTCTTGTAATGATAGTGTTTTGTAGTGTTTTGTCATATAGCCCAGGCTGGCCTTGAACTTGAGATCCTCCTGCCTCAGCCACCCAAGTGCTGAGATTAAAGGAGGAACCACATACCCAGCATTGTGTCTGGACTTTTGTAAGAGTCTTGTCACTGTCCCTGCATTCTAATTTTTCTCAGGTCCAAGCTAAAAGCCCACTTTAAAGGACACAATCAGAGCTTGCACTTTATTGTTTAAAGCCTTCTTTTTTATAGACCCTAGACCCTTCCCCAGGGCTCACCAGGTGCCGCGAGGCCTGCTTTTTTCTATGCCACGATCTTATCACTTACGTCACATCCAGCCACACTACCTTCCTTTCTACTTGTTGGCCCCTTTGCCTGCAACATTCTTCTCCAAGATCTTTACTCAGTGCGTTCCTCCACCTCCAGTTTAAGTGTCACAGCCTCTGAGATCTCCAACCACCCTATGAAGAAGCCGTTATTCTCCCTTGCAGCATTGTCTTCATGTCTTTTACAGTTAATGATAGTGGTTCTAAGAGCTGTCTGCTCACTTGGACACTGTCTCCTCTTCCATTAGGGTTTAACTCACACAAGGGAAGAGACCCGTGTGGTATGGAGTCTGCTCCAAGAGCTGGTGTGTGCAGCCTTTCCATGCAGCGATGTCATGTTGGCAGTGCGGCCTGACCGCGGTGGGCGGATTTACACCAGAGTAATTGGCAAGTGCTTCAAACGAGAACTCTCTCCACTTCATCGCAAATGCCAGGAGCAGTTGCTAAAGCACTTCACAGCGCGGCACTGGAAGGAACTGTCTCTCTCTTTCCTCACTTTCTCCTCAGCATCTAGAACAGTGCTTAGCAACCAACAGCTGATCAGTATACACTGGTCGAAGAGACAGAAAAAAATTAATAGAAGCGTTCGGGCTTCTACAATACCAATCTGCCAGTGAGGAGTTACAAGGGAATGTGATACTTGGCGGGAGGGAGGGAACTTGGCGTACTGGATTTGGGCTGAGAAGCCCAAGTTCTAATCCTAGCACGGCTTCTAACTTGCTCTGCAACTTTGGACTGATTTCTCCCTCTTCCTGGGTCCTGGTTTCCTCACCTGGAAAAGGCACCCACTAGAACAGGTGCCCTGTCTCTAAGTCCTCATGTAAGATTTAAAGAACTCTGCACATCCCCACGTTTACCACTGCCTTTACCCCTCACTCCTGGGGCCACTCTGTGGTACACCTGCAGAGGATGCTGTTGACACTGACATGAACTGTGCAGTACACATCCGGTGCAGCTGTGGGTGGTGGTTCTGCTCCCTGTGATCCTGGCCACAGGCCATTTCAAAGGGAGCTGAATTGGACAGTCACTGACCAGCTCAAAGAGCTCAAGCAGTCTGGTTTTGGTGTTCTAGCTCCTAAACTTGTGTCCTGCTTGTCATGGGTGTGTGGGTCAAGAGCCCTGTGCATCCAAGATTAGCCTCGGCCCAGGGAGTGCTTGGGCAAAGTAAGAGCAAGGCAAGGCTCAAAATATGCAATTTGCGGCAGGGCTTTCCCTGGGAGAGGAGGAAGCAGGGTAATGAGAGCCCAGAGAACGGCTGGGCCCGTCTGTCCCTCTCTTTGAGTGTAAACTAAAAAAAGGAATTGTGGGGCCCTTCCCTTCCAAGCCTCAGGGCGAGCCTGCTGGTGCGCCCACACCCATCTGGAAAGTTCTCTGGCCATGTAGGGCACAACATAGATCCACCAGGTGCCATTGGCTAGGTTTGGTGGATACGGGGGCACCAGGGAGTGGACGTGTTTTGGCCTCCGGAGGGCTCATGAAGGTGCTGTCAGATTTTGGTTTAGGTCAATTTTTCATGGTTGCCAAACTATCTCAATCGTCTGCTGCCTCAGAGGAGACAAGGGCTTGTGAGTCCATCTGCTTTTGCTAAACAACAAAGGGCCACACTGAAAGGTGGGCAGTTTTCTGTCATTGAAGGGATGCCGGAGAAGGGCAGCCACTTGTCTGGGACATTCAGATTCCGCTAAAGGTCCTTCTGGGTGGACACTCGGTGCTGGGCCTCTCAGGAGGCCTTTGAGGCCCAGGACCCCTCATGAATGTGTGGGTGAGTGAGGGCCAACGAGGCACTGTGTCCACCCAGGCACTGAAGGAAACTGTTTTGAAATAGAGTCCCTGTTGTCACCTCCTTTCTCACGTACACCAGGCTTCATGATCAAAGTTGTGGCTCAGAAACAGGTCAGAGAAGCAAGGACGTGTAACTCCTAAAGGGCTTTTAGAGACGCGAAGGGCAAACATTTATTCCAGCAGTAAGTGATTGGAGGTCTTGACACATTCAGGGCCGGCCTTTGTGACATTCAGGGTTGGCCGAGGTTGGTCTAGTCGGGCTAAGGTCCAGCATCCAACGCGTCATCAGTAGGGGTGGGGTAGGTAGCAAGTCTGTGGTTCTGTCAGCAGAGAACTCCTCTGTGTGATTAGTTTGCTGTTGTTTTCTTGCTGGGCAGGCTGAGTAGAGCCAGGTCTGAAGAAGGGAGGGTGCTGGTTGGCACGAACTGCCCTGTCATTGTTAGGTGCTGTTGAGTTGGTGTCGACTCATGGCAACCTGACGTACAACAGGTGAACCACTGTTGTCAGTGCTTCTCTGCTATTTATAGGGTTTTCAATGGCAGATTGATTTTTGGGAGTGGGTTGCTGGGTCCTTCTTCCAAGCCTACAGCACCTGGAGTTCCCAGGCGGTCTCCCATCCAAGTACTAACCAGGCCTGACCCTGCTTAGCTTCTAAGATCTGACGGGATTGGACGCCACAGGGCTATGGCTGTAGGCAGGAACTGTCCGAGGTGGTGTCAAATCCTAAAAGGGTGTGTTGGAGGCTGGACAAGATGGTACCACACTACACAGAGGATGAGAATGTTAAGAAAGGAGGAAATGAACAGTCCCCACTGCAGGAGGGACCCAGGTTGCCTTTTGAAGAGTATGAGTGCTGCTGCTAAGATGAGACAGAGAAGCCCATGGAAATAGGGTAGATCTTGTGGCAGTGGTCCAGGAGGGCTTCTTGGAAGAAGAGGCCTTTTGGAGTTGCCAAGGCTCAGAAAAATGGCAAGTCCCTCTCTACTTTAGTTTCTACCCACTACAAACATTTGTTAGCAAGGGCATTGAGGTATTCCTCTTCTTTCATAGGGGTAACAGACTGATCCTTGGACTCCCTTCAGGTTCCAAGTAAAAATCCCCTCTACCCTCATGAGTGGAGCACCTTGGGAAGGCTCCTCTTTCCTGGCTCACCCTGCGGTGGAGACCAGTCTAGTGGAGCTACTGCCAATGCAGACAGCACTACTTGTGACAGCAAGGGACTTTGCTACTTGGTGGTGGGAAAATGCTCCTGGGCTTTACCCTGGGGTGGGCTGAGCATGAGAGAAAATGGCCACTCTTGGTGCTTGGACCCTGCCAGCTTCTCCACACTGTCCCTCGAGGGGCCCTTGACCAGACCTCCAAGGGGAGAGGCAGGGAAGCTGGGAAATCACACCACAGCAGATGAAGAGCACCTAGGTCCGTCTTATAAAACGTCCCCCAGTCAAACCTGATCCCCCCAAAGCACTTCAGTTCCGGGTGAGTAAGGGCTGGAGGGGACCTCTTCTTCCCAGGAGCCACACAAAGGCACCCAGTGTCCCTGTGGCATGCTGGGTGAAAGAACTTAGGTGGGATAAGAGGGAACATTAAAACTTGATTATCATATTGTGTGTTTATCTAATAGGTATTTTAAAATTACAGACAAATCAAAACCTAGACTTTTCAGCAATGATTGCCTTGTTGTTGTTGCTCTTGTTAGGTGCTGTCAAGTTGGGTCCGGCTCATAGTGACCCTATACACAACAGATGAGACACTCCTGACAATGTGCCATGCTTGACGCTATGTGAATGCGTCTCTGCTACTCATAGGGTCTTCGATGGCTGATTATGTGAGTGGGCTGCCAGGTCCTTTTCCCAAGCCTACAGCACCCGGTATTCCTAGGCGGTCTCACATCCAAGGACTAACCAGGCCGACCCTGCTTAGCTTGTGAGATCTGATGAGATCAGACGCCAGGCTGGTACAGCTGTAGACAATTATTGCTTAAGATGAGTTAAGTAAAAAAATTGAGCTAATTTAATGGTAATTTTAAAGGAAATCATTAGTGAAAGTAGTCAGGGTGTTGCACAGATTAGCCAAAGTCATGTGCATGAAAAACCAAGAAAGGAGATGGACTCTCAAGATGATCAAACCTGGGATTTGGGGTCTAGCACTCTCCGTCTCTGCTTCTGTCTAATTTTTTTTTTAAACAGGCCTTGGGGTTTGAACCCAGGGCCTAGCACATGCTAGGCAATTACTTTATCACTAAGCTGCACCCCATCCCTTTTTAATTTTTTCAGTTTGAGACAGGGTCTTGCTAAGCTGCCCTGGTGCCTCTGGCCTCAAACTTGCAATTCTCCTGCCTCAGCCTCCTGAGTGGTTGGGATTAGGGGCGTGGGCTGCTGCACCCAGCAGTCTGGCTCTCGTAATTAGTAACAGCTGTGTGACATTGGGCCAGTTGTCTGACCCCTCAGAATCAGTTTCTGTAGTCAAACTGCCTACGTTCAAGTCCCAGGTTGCAACTTTATCAGCTGGGTGGCCTTGGCTAAGTGACTTAACTTCTATGTTTGCCATTAACGTTTATTGAGCACCCCATTCCTGTATGATGTTTTGTTTGCTATTGGGTAGTATTTTTAATTTTTCACACTAATCCTCTAAGGTAGGTGTTATGATTTCCATCACATGTTCTAAAGAGAGGAATTGTCTTGCCCAAGGGCAAACACTTAATAAGTGTCAGGACCAATATTGAAACCCTGCCAGCGGAACATGCTCCTAATATAGACTTTGTTGAGCTCAGACTCAGTCTTCCCTCTTGTACAATGGGTTTCATGTCATCTATTAAGCCACCTCACCTGTACCATGAATGTTTTAGCCTGCAGCCATACCACTGTGGCGTCTGATCCTGTCAGATCTCGGAAGCTAAGCAGGGTCGGGCCTGGTTAGCACTTGGATGGGAGACCGCCTGGGAACACCAGGTACTGTAGGCTTAGGAAAAGGACATGGCAACCCACTCCCCCAAAAAATCAGCCATTGAAAACCCTATGAACACCAGGGAAGCACTGACAATAGTGTTTCACTTGTTGTACGCAGGGTTGCTATGAGTCAGACACCGACTTGACGACACCTAACAGTAGCATTAAGCCACCAGGGAATATGCTGGTCACATAGTCCCAGAGACTGGACTATAACCAAGGGTCCATGTTCAGCCCCCATTGTCTTCCCTGGGCACTCCTAGCCTCTCTTGGGAAGGAAATGACATGGCTACACTCTGCAGCATGTGGTTGGTGTCTGAATTACTCCTTTCTTTGGCGGGAAATGAGGTATTTGGAACTTTTGCTTCTCCCTCCCTTCTTACCTGGGAAGCCCTGGTGTATACTGGTACACACATTTGCTCTGTGTAGAAGCAAGGCCCTTCCTGTGTCTCATGTCCTCTCTGAGTGACATGAAGTGGGGATTGGCATCACGGGTCCAGGCGGGCCAGCCTGGGCTGCCCGTCGTGAGCCCATTTGCTCCTTTTGAAGGCCTTCTCCTTTCTAGAGACCTTCCTCCACTTCATCAGCCCTCTTTGCCCTGACCTACTATGACCTTCAACTGTCACCACATTCTCTTGGTATGGAAAGACAAGTGAACTGTTAACAAATCGCTGGGGAAATGCCAGGCCCCACCTAGGGGACTGACATCTTAGGACAGGTGAGTGGCTTATCTTAAAGTGGTGATCTGTTGGCTAACAGATTTCAGGTGACTGTTACAAGCTAGGTGAGAGATTTTTGTTGGTTTATTTATTTTTTTTCCATTTTTACAGCTGTTTGTTGCTTGTCAGGCTAGGCATGGCTAGGATTTAGCTCAGTTGGTAGAGCGCCGCTCTGCAGTCTCTGAGGTGCTGAGTTCGACTCCCAGCACCACAAAATGGGAGAAGGACGTGGCAACCCACTCCCGAGGCAATCCTGAAACAATCAGCCATTGAAAACCCTATAAGTGTCGCTATGAATCAGACACAACTTGACGGCACCTAACAACAACAACAGGATAGGCACCATTGTTGGGGGTTAACTCAGTAGGTAGAGTGCCACTCTGTGCTCTCTGAGGCCCTGGGTTTGATCCCCAGCACTGCAAAAATGGGAGAAGGACGTGGCAACCCACTCCTGAGGCAATCCTGAAACAATCAGCCATTGAAAACCCCATAAGGGCCGCTATGAGCCAGACACAACTTGATGGTACCTAACAACAACAACAGGATAGGACCCTTGCTGGGGTTTATCTCAGTTGGTAGAGTGCCACACTCTCTGAGGCCCTCGGTTTGATCCCCAACATCGCAAAAATGGGAGAAGGGCCTGGCAGCCCACTTCCCAAACAATCAGCCATAGAAAACCCTCGGAGGGTTGCTATGCGTCGGACACTTCACGGCACCTAACAATAACAGGCCCTGCTCTGGACCCTAGACTACATAAACACAGCAGACAAAAATCCTTGCTCTTATGAAGATGGCATTTTTCTGGGGCTGGCAATACACAATATGAGTAAATATGGTAGATAATAATGTTAGATAACGTTTAATGCCGCTGAGAGACTGAAACAGGGAAGGGCTGGAGGGCACGTGTGCATGTGGGTACCAGGGGATGAGGGTGAAGTTTACGTCAGCAATGCCAGACAAGGCCTCAGTAAGCTGGGGAGGCTGGAGTGCAGACCCAGCGGGAGAGACAGAGGTCGTTGGGGGAGCCTTAGAGTCCAACGGAGCAGCAAGTGCAAAACCGAGGTCCCTGGTGTGTTTGAGGAAGAGTCCCGAGGCCGTGGGTGGGGGAGGCCGTGGGTGGGGGAGTTGTTGGGAATGAGGTTGGAAGGGCAGGGGGCCAGAGCACACAGGGCTTCTCACTCACAGTCAGAAGGACAAGCCTGGGGGGTTGGAGCAGAGCAGGGACGGGACGTGGTCTGACCTAGATCTAGCGACCTCCCTCTGGGTGCAGGGTGGAAGAGACTCAGGGACAAGGACAGATGCAGGGGACCAGCTAGGCAGCTGTGGCCGCAAGGCACGGGGGTGGGTCTGGGCCCTCCCTGCCTGCCTCCTGCTCTGAGTCTTCTGGACTGAGCAGAGAGGGGGCTGCTGGGAGACCAGAGCCTTCACGCTAAGGATGACGTGGGGCCAGGCTGGGGCGAGGGCTGGGTTTAAGACGAGCTGGACAGAACGCAGGCAGCTCCACGCTGGGAAGGGAGGACAGAGCAGAGACCATTTGGGTGACAATCTGGCCACGTTCACGGCCATCCGCGGGGCCTCTTGCCGAGCCTGCCCGCACCTCTGCCCCCCGGCTGGCCCCCGTGCCGGCAGCAAGCACATTCCACAGCTGATGTGCGGCTTGTGGTCTGGCCTGGCCCTCTTGCTGGTTTCTTCTGCTCCTGAAGACCAGAATCGCAGTGCTCTTTAAGCCTGGGGCGTGAGTCACTATCCTGGGCCTGGACCGGCTTAGTTACAGGGGCAGAGGCTCCATGCTAGGCGGCATTTGCTCCCTCTCAGGTCTGCAGGCCACTGAGGCCGGCTGCGTAACGGCTCCTGGTTTAGACAGGCTGACTTCCCAGCTCCCACGCCAACACGGCCGGGAGCCCCTCCACCTGTCCCAAAAGCACCGCCAAGGCACACGTCCAGAACGGGCCCAACGTCCCCTCCTTGAGACCGCCTGTCCCCTCCCACCCTCCCGGGTCGGTGGCACTGCCCTTTGGCCTGCCATGCTCTCCTTCTCTGCTGGCCCAGCCGTGTTAGACCTCACCACGGCCTCACTCCTCTCTCCTCTCCCCACCCCACCCCAGGCTCTGGCCTCTGGCCTGGACCACGCTGTAGGCATCCTGTTGTTCAACCTGCTCGCCATTGCTGGCCTGTGGCCTCCCCGACCTCTGCCGTCCCCCTCAGGCAGCTTCTCCAAACACAGCTTAGAACAACTCCCCACTCTCCCTCAAAAACCTTCAGTGGCTCCTCATCGCTAAATCCAATCGCCCTGGTTGGCATTTAGGTTCTCTGTTGGTGGCCTTCGCCAGCGTTCACTCTTGCAGCTCCCCACAGCACGTGCCCCAGCGTCCGGCCGACGGAACGTCAGATGGTTTGCCCAGAGACACGCTCTGCCCACCCCTCTTGCGTCCAGATCGATCCTCCTCGCAAACAACCCGTCCTCCTCCTCTCACACCCCAGGGTCCTCTGTCTGTAGCTCTTGAGCAGTCCTTAGCACGTCTTCTCTTTCCTACAAAACCTTAAGCTCCTTGAAAGACAAGCGTTCTCTCCTCTCACCCGCAGAACACCGCACACGGGTCTTGTGCATGCAGGTTAGCGTGTTAGGCCTTCCTAAGGGCGGTGTGCGAAGAGGTTTAAGGCGTCTGTCCTGGCCTCAAGTATCTTCCCGTTTATTTGGACAAACAGCCCTTTCCTTCCCTAGGCACGCATTCACCGAGCACCTGCTATGTCCAGTTCCAGCTAAGAGCGGGGGATGCAGCAGCTGGTCAGAGACCCTGCTCTCACGGTGCTCCCAGGCCGTGGGGAAGATGGACAGGCAGCTGGGATATGGCATGGCGGGGGGAAGTGCAGGAAGTCTTGAGATCACACGAGGGATCAGGTGAGGCTTGTGGCAGACCCAGGAGAGACCTGAAGGCTAAGCAGGAAGCAGTCAGGAGAAAGGGAGGAGCGATCAGGAAGGTGAGCAGGAGAGCGGAGGCCAGGGCAGCTGGTGTGCTTGGGAAAAGAGAGAAGCTCTGTCTGCCTGGGGTGCTGGAGGGCCACGAGGGCCCTGTGCCTACGGCCCTGTTGCTGGTGAGTACGGAGCCCAGGCCTGGGCTGGCCATTCAAGGGTCGGCTTTGTTAAAGAGTCTGGACTCAACCTAACAGCATGGTGACCATTGGGGATGTCTCCAGAGGGCAATTCCAATGACCTTGTACTACCTGCCTGCAGTGATGTGGAAAACCTACCATGAGAACTCCATTCCTTTGGATGAAGAATTATTTACTCCTTAATTTCCCTTGTTGGGAGAAAGACCTGGCAACCCACTCCCAAAAAACAATCCACCATTGAAAACCCCATGAATAGCAGAGAAGCACTGCCAAGAGTGTTTCGCCTGTTGTACTTAGGGTCGCTATGAGTTGGATGCCGACTCAATGGCAACTAACAATAACAACAACGACACAACAACAATGACAACAACAACAACAATTTCCCCTGGGAGGTGTGGCAAATTTGATTCCAAACCTCCCCCTTGGTCAGAAGACCTGGCCCCGAGTGCCCACATGATCTTGGGGAAGTCACAGGAAATCTCTCAACTTTAGGAGTCTCAGTTTCCCTTAATGGATCCATCACCTGGGCAAGGCCTCCGGCCTCTCCTGACTGATAGAAGGAACATACGAGAGCATTCTATGTGTGCTATCAAGAGCTTCACCCCCAGCCCACTTCACATTTTTGTGCAGCCTTCCTGAGGCCCAGCCCTCTGCTCTGTGGAGAGGAGATGGGCCCTGGAAATCCGAAGGGTCTGGCTCAGCTGGGTGATGCAGCCGGGGGAAGAAAGCCGTCAGCCCCAGCTGCAGAGGCAGGAACCCTTCTGTGTCATCCTGTTTGGAATCCTGGAGCACGTTGCCATAGCAACGTGCCTCACTCATGCCACATGCCACATGGAAAAACTGCCCACTCTGGAGCAGCATCACCCAAGCCACAGGCTGGGTTCTTCCACCTGACAGGACCAGGCTGCTCCTCAGTGACCAGGGTTGGGGAGGGCACCTCAGACCCGCCATGGAGGAGGGGACTGAGTAGCTAGACATGGCAGGCACGTCCTCTGGCTCAACTTCTTCCTCGGCTGGCTGGCCCTGGTGCCTGAAGTTCTACCATTAGACCTTTCTTCCTTTGGTTTAAGGCACAGTCCGATTCACATGCAACTCCCTTTGGGTAGGACATACCAAGTTTTCATCATCACTCATTGGCATGGCTCAACATGAATTAACTCATTAGGGTGGAAGCTTAAAGATTCTAATGAGGGGGGCAAGAGGAATAGGCAGGGAAGAGCTGGCCAGCCTGGCCTGGAAGGTGGGCTGAGTGGGAGCCCTCGGGACAATGCCTTCGCAGAAAGTGCCTCTCTACTATCTCTCTGGGGCTGGGATTTAGCTCAGTTGGTAGAGCGCCGCTCTGCAGTCTCCGAGGTTCCGAGCTCGATTCCCAGCACCGCAAAAACGGGAGAAGGATGTGGCAACCCACTCCCGAGGCAATCCCGAAATGATCAGCCATTGAAAACCCTATGAGGGTTGCTATGAGTCAGACACGACTCGACGGCACCTATCAACAACTATCTCTCTACGCCCAGAAAGCCCATTTTCCAAAGACAGCATCCTGCATAGATTAAGAGCAGTGGCTTTGGGGTCTGATGGGTACTGGCATTGCCTCTGAGTCTATGGGCATGACCTGGATGAGCCCTTTTCCTTCCCACGTGGAACCTGGTGACTGCAGCCATGACTACGTGGCTCTAGCAAGGCCTGAGAGGAGACAGCGCTCACCACAGTGCCTGATAAAAAGCAAATGAAAAGCTATCAGAAGGACATTAACTCCTCCTGTGGACTGAGGCCTACTGTGTGCCCGATGCTGTTCAGAGCACTTGACACTGGTGGATCACATACGGATCGTTAAGCTGCGTATCGGCCTGTGACGTTATTCGTCTACCCATACTATGGGTGAGAAAAATGAGCCCCTGGGGACCCAACCAGAAGGGATTTGAATCCAGGCAGTCTGGCCCTCCAAACCACTTGCACGCTGATTCTTACTGCTGCTTGGCACATGGTAAGTGGCTGGCACTCCAGCGAAGGAGGCAATGAGAGGCAGCAGGGAAGGGCTGGGCCCCGCTGCCTTTTCTCTCCAGGTGAGGGTTGGCGCATCTTGCGGCGCAGGGCTCCAGGACACAGTAGAACTCTCCAGGGAAGTTTCTTGGAGCCCATTTCTTTTTAGTTCACAAGATGACCAGCTACCGTCTCCCTCTTCCTGTTCTCCCCTCAGTGCGCACACACTTCTGGGCATTCAGCGGAGAATGTGCGTGGTTAGGATGACATGGTGGGCTTGGGGACGGTCCCCACCTGTGCCACAGCTCCCTACGGCGGGTGCTTTGCGGGAGTGTGGGTATTGCAGTCACGTTGGGGAACATAGTTTCAAATAGCCATGGATCCATGGTGATAGGCTACGATTTGAGGGTGGAGAGGGTGTGGAGGGTGAGGGACACTAAGTGAGCAGCAGAGATGCCATTTTTGAGATCTATGACAGCACTGGTCCAGCCTGGTTTGTAGCCAGCCCTCCGGGAGTCAGGCAGAGGAGGTCCCTGTCTGGGAGATTCATGCTGATCTCTTCTCTTTGCAGTTGCCCTGCAGGCGATCAACTTTTGATCAACAACGATCCACCTTGACTCCAAAAGGAGGATCTTGGACCCTGCACTGAGACAGCATGGTAAGTACTCCAAACAGAGCACTATGGGAAGAAAAAGGGTTTCTTAAAGTCCCCAAACGAACGCCCTTCCACAGAGCAAGAGCCAGCTTAGAATATCTAAGTGATGAGGGACGTGGCTGTGGACAGGGAGCGGGTGAGGGTGGAAGAGAGGTTCCTTGCTGTCGGGAGGAGAAGGAGGAAGCTTCCACTACTAGAGGGGAGACAGGGAGGCTCAAAGGGGGCAAGGGCAAGGGGAGACAGAAAGCTCCTCCAGCCCACAATGCCGTGTTAGGGGCTGGGAATTGGGGAAGGACAAGGTGACTCCCATCCCATCTTTGGGGGTCCCCAGCGGGGGCGCGGTGAGTATGTGGAAGGAGCGTGAGACTCCACTCCATCTCCTCAGGCCCCGAGGCTGGCTTGGGGTGCGGAGGGGCAGACACAAGGAAGGCAAAGTGACAGTGACAAGCTGCATCTCCTCTGCTGTCCCAAGCAGGAGAGCAGGCAGGGCTGGGCCTTTGCCATCTTTGCACACATGGCACCGAGCGCTGCGCCTTTTCCACACACGGTTTCCCTGTTGAATAAGACCCCCACCCGAGAGGACACACCGGGGGCCACGCTCGCCCTTCCCCTCGGTGACGTAGCAAAAACACCCAGACCGAGATCACGTGGACGGCAGGACGTCCTCAGTGGCAAAATAAATAAAAATAAAATAAAAGAAAAGAAATAGAATTCCCTTAGTGCCCATTGTGACCAAGACTTTGGGCTGGGTCTTTGTGGGAAGGAGGTAGGAAAGCCTTGGTTTATTTAGGGCCCTGGCACACGTGTCTCTGAGCCTCTAGGACTCTCCCCCTAGACTTTTCTTATGAGCTTCAGCTGAAAAGGCACGTTTCCATAAATCCTCAGGCCCTTACTGAATGGCCAGTGCCTTGAGCTCTGAGGATAATTGTGATGGAGAAGAAGGACAATTTCTGAGTGCGCAATAGGGCCTGGGACTTCCTCAGCACTGTATGTACATCTGCTCATTTAATATTTGCAATAACTTTGTAAGTTCTCTTGTCCCCTCTTTGCAGGAGATGAAACCGAGGCACAGGGCCAGGCAGTAACTTGGTAAGGGCACAGAGACCTGCCTGGCAGAGCCCAGAGCAATGCCAGGCTGTGAGACCCTGGGGCCTTCACTCTCATGCTGTGACTGATACTGGCTTATGTCTCGATGGGGCGTGGCAGATAACAAGTGTTTAGTAAAGACTTCATCTTAGCTGGACATTGTGACACATACCTGTGATCCCAGGGACCTGGGAGGCTGAGGTGGGAGGACCTCAAGTTCAAGGCCAGAGGCAGCTTGTGTAACTCAGAGAGACCCCGTCTCAAAGAAAAAAAAATTGTACACACACACACACACACACACACACACACACACCCCGGTATGGGGCTGGTAGAGTGCTGCTCTGTGCTTTCTGAGGCCCTGGCTTCGATCCTCAGCACCATAATAAATGGGAGAAGGACCTGGCAGCCCACTCCTGAAACAATCAGCCATGAAAAACTCTATGAATAGCAGAGAAGCACTGACACAGTGCTGGCATGGCACAGTGTCGGGGAGTGTTTCGTTCTGTTGTACATAGCTTAGCTATGAGTCAGACCTGACTTGATGGTATCTAACAACATATGTGTGCATACACACACACACATACACATACATATATATACACACACATACAGTATGTACGTATGTATATGTATATATGTGTGTTTATGGATATGTCTGGGGCTGGGATTTAGCTCAGTTGGTAGAGCGCTGCTCTGCAGTCTCTGAGGTCCCGAGTTCGATTCCTAGCACCACAAAAATGGGAGAAGGGCCTGGCAATCCACTCCCAAGGCGATCCCAAAACAATCTGCCATTGAAAACCCTATGAGGGTCACTATGAGTCGGACATGACTTGATGGCACCTAACAACAACAACAACAATGGATATGTATATATGTGTGCCATATATATATATATATATGTATATATATATATATATATGGCTGGAGTGGAGCTCAGTGATAGAGCACTTGCTTACTATGTACAAGGCACTGGGTTCAACCCTCCAAATACTGGAAAAAAACCGAAGATTTCCTTTTAAGGAATCATCACTTTTAGTGCAGATGTGTTGGGGTTGAAAGCTCTGGTCAACACACCCACCCTCTCTGAATGTCAGCCATAAATGTCTTTGGATTTGTTCAGGCTTTCTTGATAGTTCTCTCTCCCTTATTACCTTGTCTGTCTGCAGCAGGAGCTCCAGAAGTGTAGAGGCTCTGAACTTAAAACCTCACCTCTAGCAGGTCCCTGGTCCAGACAAATGATGTTGCCACCTGGTAATTCTCCCACTGCATCCACATATCAACATCAACTCTGCCCTGGGGCCAGGAGAATGGACCCAGGGACCCTTCAGACCTTTCAAGTCACCTTTGTGGTTTTAAAATATTCACCTTTTTGTTCTTTAACTAGCACCTGGAAATAGGAACAGTTTTACTTCACATCCTATCCACTCTACACACTTTTTGGGGCCCAGTTCAAGTTCTGCCTCTTCCTCCAGGAAGCCTCCCTTGCTCTTCTGGTGGACACAGAACTTCTCCTACCCAAGCATGCAATCCCTAGTACCTCTGCTCCGTTTGCTGCCTGGTGCCTGTAGCCAGCTCTCTCTGCTCTTGCCGCGACCTCAGCCACAAGCAGGGCCCAGACTGCACGCGTCCTCGGGCCCCACCCCCAGCTCCTTGCAAGCAGATGTCGTTGTTTTAACATTGATTGATATGTTTAATGAATCCCATATTTCAAAACCACCAGCTGACCAGACATAACGCAGGAGTGGTTTTCTCCATAGAAAGGAGGCTCTGAGTCACAAATCCTGTGTCTTCAGAGGTCCTTTAATGCCACTGCCCTTTAGTCCCTCCCTTTCTTGAATGATGCCAACATTAAGAACCATCCACCGAGCCCTACTGTGCACCAATCGCAGTGTGTTAGCTTTTCTTGCTCTTCCCCAGTTGTCCCAACAGCTTCAGAAACTTGGAATTCTCCCCCTGTTTCCCTCACAAGGAAACCTGTGGCAGAGGTTGCATAGCTGAACGGTCACGGGCTGCAGAATGGAACTGGCAGCCAAATCGGCCTCCAAAGCCTTTGCGCTTGGTTTGCTGAGGTTCAGATCGTCCCAGCGGTTAGGCAGCTACTCTATCGGAGGCTCTGGGGCCGTTTATCTCAAACCACGCAGGGGTGCGTTCCTCTCCTGTGGCTGGATCTCTAGGGATTGAGGACAGTGCCAGAAGCAGTCCTACCCCGCCCCATGACCTTAGAGTGGGCTGTGCCCCTCCAGCTGGCCTGGGGGCAGCTCTGCCCCTGCTCTTCCCTCAAACTCAAACTTCATGCACTGCCGCTTATCCCCACCTCTGACTCTGGGACATACAGGAGGGCGCACGTGCTCCCTAGGTTATCTGCAGGATGGGGAGAGGAACTGAGGCCGGGAGGTCTCCACCTGCCCTCCCCGAGGGGGCCTCTCCAGCTGCCACCTCATCTGACCCCCTCTGCCGGCCCCAGCATGGGCCTGGAGCCGTGCAGAAAGGGAGCCTCGGTCAGGAGCCCACACTTGGCCATTTTCCTCGGCCCTGCCCCATGTGGGAGTAGTTGGCCACTCAGGGGAGAGGCCCCCCCAACTTTCGCGAGTGGCACAGTAGCACCGTGGGCAGACCCTGGGTCAGGGTAAGGGCACATAGCCCAGGGCTGGCCTCTTGCTCCCCACAGCGTGCTCCTCGGGCCCTCGGCTGCCCGACGACACCTGGAGTGCATTATTAGGCGGTGGTGCTTCACAGAGACTACTGCCGCTTCCCCCATTATCGAATAATCGCATAATTCACAGTGCACCCCATAGGGGCCCTGCCTTGTCCCTACCCTGGGCATCAGGTATCTTTCCCCCGGGGTCCTGGGCTGCAGGCCTGTGCCCGACTGCCGGTGGAGGGCCATGGAGGGTCCGCCACCGCCTGGGGGCCGACGCCCCGGGACCGTGTTTGGTACTGGCCGGAGGGAGGGAGGGAATCTGCGCAGCTTTCGCTCCCGGGTCTCCCCCAGCCTCCGCGGCCGCCGCGCCTGCCTCTCCCGACTCCAGGATGCTCCCCCGGCGCCCGGCGGGAGGGTGGCGGAGGCGCGCTCGGTTGGCGTCCTGTCCCCTTCCCAGCCGGGGCCGCGCGCGCCCTCCGCGCTCCTGGAAAGGCCGACCCCCACCCCAGCACGGCCCTCGGCGTCACCCCAGGCACCCAGGGGTGCCACCAGTCGTCGGCGCGGCTCAACTCGAGTCTCTCCAACTCTGCCCAGACACCAAATCTGGGCTCCAAAGTCGCCCCGCGCACCTCCCTCGCTGGCGGAACTTGGCGGAGCCGCCAAACTGCAGCCAGCTCCGGGGGAGGGGGACCCACGTCCCCAGGCGCAGCCCAGGGAGGCGCAGCGCGCCCCGCTCCCCGCAGCTGGATCCGAGGCCCCAGCGGCCCGGGGAGGGGCTCTGTGGCCCGGGAGGCGAGGGCGACACGTACCTGGCCACAGGCTGAGCGCCCAGGCTACCAGGAGGCCCCTGGGCAGGTCCATGGCCCGCGGCGGCGGCGGGCGTGGGGGTCGCAGCGGCGGCGGGGGGCGGCGAGCCAGGGCTGCAGCCTCCTCTGCGCGGCGCCTCGAGCCTGCACTGCGCCCTGCGCGCCGGCTCCCTGACAGCCGCGCCGGGCAGAGGAAGTGGGAGGGCTCGGGCGGCGGGGAGGGGCGCGGACACCGCGCGGGCCTGGCTGCGGGCCAGTCTCGGCCCCTCTGCCACCTGGGCAGGCGGCGCGCTGCGGCTTCTCTGCTCTCTGCCTTTCGTTCCGGCCCCCGCGTCCACCTTGACTTAGGCGCGAACCAGACGATCGCTCCTGAGAACCGCCTCGCCGGCGCAGCACCTGTCTGCCCCGCACCATCCCCAAATCGGGGTCCGTTCAGGAAAAGTGCTGTACCGGGTCATCTCCCAGGGAAAAGAACACCACAAAGCCCAGAGAGAGACCCTAAG
>VMDO01007448.1:0-91180 GCA_007922755.1 Pedetes capensis
AGACCACTACAGGAAAAGTTTCTATCTTAAACAGGAATGGAACCCAAGGACATATAGAAAAATACTATATAGTAAAAGATAGAGAAGACTTGGATGGGAAACTTAGATAGGAAGGGGGGAGGGGGGAAACATAGAGGAGGGTAAGGGGTAACCTATATGAATAATGCTTATCAAATTGCATATATGAAAATTGTCACAATGAAAAGCATGTCAAAATGAATCACATTATTATGTACATTAAAAATTTCTAATAAAAAATGCTGACAAAAAAAAGAAGGTGTGGAACCTAGGTAAAATGTGGTTTCAGCCTGTTCTTGCAGGGAGGTATGGTTTGTGTACCTCAAAATTGTCACCCTTTAGGATGGACAAGTGTTTGTACCTCATATATATTGGCTCAGGATGCAGCATTTCTTGGGTGAGCTGGCTTCTATCTCTTGAGAAAGTTTTTCAGAGTAGTGTAACTATTAGCTATTTACAGCTCACTTTCCCAAGAACTGAGAGATGGATGGGCTGAAGGTATTGTCCTGGTACAACATCTAATGTTTCTTACATTTTTAATGTGTTCAGCACTGTACAATCATTTATATATCTAAGATGTATTATTTCTGGGAGATAGGTAACAGGCATTGGTCCTCTTGAACCATAAGAAAACTGAAGTATTGACAAGTGAATTGGTCAAGGTCCAAAGCAGGGAAGTGGCAGAGCCATGATTTGATTCCATTCAATCTGAGTTTGACGACAGTTAACCTGGTATTCTACTTCATAGCTGTTGCAAGCAATGTCACTTCAAAAATGGAAAAATAGCATCAAAACTTAGTTGCAATTTGTTCCTAATCTCTTCATAGAAATACTAGTTTAAGTTGTGACTAATTGTCTAGTCAAGAACAAAGCCTTGCCTGTGGCTTTCTGGGAATCATCATCCCATATCACCACAGGAGCAACAGCTCTTGGGTGTTACTCCTCCCCATTTTCTGAGAAAGACTACATTCTTCATATCTCCTAACCTCTGCTTCTCTGTCCAAGCTTCCCCATACTTTCTATATTTCAGCCACATATTCACTCTGGGCATGAATCATGCTCCCTCTTGCCACGGAATAGTTGAACACACTGTTCCAACTGCCTGGAATGTGATTCCTGTGGGCATTCTCTTATCCTCACCACATGCTTAGTTACTTCTTTATGATCCTCTAGAGCTAACTGATCAGGCTTCCCTTTATCACCCACTATCTTGTCCAAACAAGAGGTTTTTGTTATATGTTCACATTTAACTATGTCATTTTCCTTCAGAACTCCCATTTCACATTTATACATACATTGATGGGATTATTTAATTAATGCCTGTTTCTTCTCCTGTACTGTACATTCTTTGAGGACAGAAGCTATGTTTGCTTCATTCATTATTATACTTATCAAAGTGTCTGACTCATTGTGGGTTATTAATAGATACCTGTTACAAATGAATGAATGATAGAAATAATGCAATTATCTGCCCCAAGGTTTTTCAATGCAGCCCACAGATAGACTTGCCTCTCTGGCTCAGCTGTTTCCTGTACTCTTGTTTTGATCTAGCTATTCCAACAAGGCTCTGAACTGCTCTGCCAACTCCTTCTCCCTACCTTTTCTCAATGGTGCCATTAAAGTTTGAATGGGACTTATTTGAAGAATAAGCATGGCATGCACACCATCACCATATTCTATTATTGTAAGAGTCTTGTGTAGATACATTTGGAGCTTCAAGAGGTTCTCTTTGTGATTTGCATGGTTTCTTTTTGACAGTAGCTACAAGAAATCCATCTGCTTAGGAGTTTGAATATTTATACTGATTTTTAAGTAAAGCACCTTAAAATAAAGATGATAGGTATTTAAATGCCTTTTAATAATATAACCCAATTAGCTATGAATAATTTGTTCTGTTGGTGCATGTTTTTATTAGCAAGAAGCTTAAAAGAATTCCAGAGATAAGATTTGTAATGAAGGACTTCCATTAGGATTCAGAAAATGGATCAAGAATATTTCCGTACCTGTGTTTTTCAATTATATCCTCAAAATAATTTTTCCATTTTAGAGAAAAACTTCAAAATAGAAAAATTGAGCTGGATAATAGTTTCACCTGTCTATAGTTTCCATATTTTTGAAATAAGGAAGATATGTCTTAGTGACTTGAATAATTTGAGAAGAGTTTTGTTATAAAATAGAATTGACTCTACATTCATTATATTATTCATTCAAATTCAAGAATTATTTACTATACATCAAGTCTATTATTATCTTATTATGTATTATTTTAAAAATTCAATTCTTTTTGGAAGTTGTATCCAGATTTTTCAAAAGAAAATACATTATTAAAATTCTTAGGGAATTATTCATTATCCTGAGAATACTCTTGTGAGATTTGGACTTAATGACCCAGTAGGTAATTTATATCTCTGCCGTGAGCAACTGAATATTGAATTGGAGCCAGCTCTGTTAGGGACCACTCCAGGTGTGAAAGTGCGAAGGATTTATGAATATAATACTAGAATAAAAAGATGAAGCTCAGTCTGTTATAGTTTGATATAAAACACTCCCCCAAAAAACTAGTATCTTGAAGCATTGGTTTCCAATGAAGCAGTGTGTAGATTTAATACTTTTGGAAAGTGACTGGATCCTGAAGACTATGACCTAATCAATGGATTAATCCCTTGATGGATTCGTAATATGATGGCATTAATGGAAGGAGGTGAAATGTAGGAAGTGAGGCCTTGTTAGAAGATGTAGGTCACAGGCTGTGTGCCCTGGAAAGAGATACCTTTCCCTCAGTCTCTGTCTCTCTGTTTCTCTCTATCTCTCTCCCCCGCCCCTCTCTGATTCCTGGATTGCACAAGGTAAATAACCTCTGCTACATGCTCCTACTATCAGAATATTCTGTCTTATCACTGTCCAGAAACAATAGATCCAGCTGACCATGGACTGAAATTTCTGAAACTGTGAGGCACAGTAACTATTTTCTCATTTTAAATTGTTTTTCTTAGACATTTTTCCCAACACCAAAACACTGACAAAGGAAATTGGTACTAGAGAAATGGGGTCATTGCTGTGATTATTTATGATGTGATTCAGAAGCCTTTGGAACTGGTTTGTGAGAAGAATATGGAAAAGTTTGGAGAAGCACACTAGAGAAGCCTTAGAATGATGTACAAAGAGAATAATGGGCAATTCTGGTGGGAGCTCAGAAGACCAGAATTCTGATAGACATATGGTCAGTAAAGACTATGCTCATAAAGCTTTAGATGGGAATGAAGATTCTATTGGGAATTGGACTAGAGCCTATGAATGCTACATTGTGGCAAAGAACTTGTCAACAGTTTTGTCTATACTTGAGACTTTGTGGGAGGCTGAGTTTAAAGGTGATGGTCTAATTAAACTGCTGGAAAAAATTTCAAGGTAGCACATCATTCAGGCTTTGGCATGAGTATTGCTAGCTGCTTTTAGCCAGATTTCCAGTGAGAACTGAGAGAAAATGCAGAGCAGAAAGATTTGAAAAACTTTGGCCACAAAAGTTATGAAAATTTACAGCTTGTAATTGTTAATGAGATTATTGTTGCTGCTGTTAGGTGTTGTCAAGTCCAACTCATAGTGACCCTATGTACAGTGCAATGAAACACCCCCCCCCCATTTTATACCAGGCACACGATCTTATTTATGTTTAAGCCCATTGTGACAGACACTGTGTCAATCCATTTAGTGGGGGTTTTTCCTTTTTTTGTTGACCTGCCACTCTCCCAAACATGATATCTTTCTCCAGGGATTCATCCCTCTTGACTATATGTCCAAAATACATAAGTCACAGTCTAGCCATCCTTGCTCCCAAGGAGCACTCTGGTTGCATTTCTTCTAGGACAGATCTGTTCCTTCTTTTGGCAGTCTATGGTATATTCAATAGACATCTCCAGCACCATAATACAAAAGCATCAATTCTTTTCCTGTCTCCCTTGTTCAATGCCCAGCTTTCACAACCATATCATGTGACTGAAAATACCATGGCATGAGTCAGGTGCAACTTCCTCTTCAATGTGACATCTTTACTTTTCAATACTCTAAAGAGAACTTTTGCCACAGCTTTCCCAAAGCAATGCCTTTTGATTTCTTGACTGTTGCTTCCATGACTATTGATTGTAGAACCAAGTGAAGCAAGACAACCTCAATCTTTTCTCCATTTATTGTGAAGTTGCATACTGACGCAGTTGTAAGGATTTTTGTTTTGTATGTTTAGTCGCAACCCGTATTGAAGGCTATGACCTTTGATCTTCATCAGTAAATGTTTTAAATCCTCTTCACTTTCAGCAAGCAGAGTTGTGTCATCTGCATAACGCAGGTTGTTAATGAGTCTTCCTCCAATCTTGATGCTGCATTCTTCCTCATGAAGTCCAGCTTCTCGGATTATTTGCTCAGCATATAAATTGAAGAGATAGGGTGAAAGTATACAGCCCTGATGCACACCTTTCTCAACTTTAAACCAGGCTGTGTTTCCTTGTTCTATTCGACAACTGCCTCCTGGTTCATGTACAGATTCCTCATGAGTACAATTAGCTGCTCTGGTATTCCCATTTTCCAAAGTCTTATCCATAATTTATTATGATCCACACAGTCAAATGTCTTTGCATGGCTAATAAAACATAGATAAACATCTTCCTGATATTCTCTGCTTTTGGCTAATATCCACCAGACATCAGCAATGATATCCCTGGTTCCCTGCCCTCTTCTGAATCCAGCTTGATTTTTCTTCAGTTCCCTTTCTATATAATGCTGCAGTCACTTTTGAGTGATCTTTAGTAAAATTTTGCTTGTGTGTGATATTAATGATATTGTTTGATAGTTTGCATATTCAGTTGAATCCTCTTTTTTGGGAATAGGCACAAATATGGATCTCTCCCAGTCCATTGGTCAGGTAGCTGTTTTCCTAATCTGTTGGCATAAACATGTTAGCACCTCCATTGTAACCTCTGTTTGTTGAAACAAATCTATTCATATTCCGTCAGTTCCTGGAGGCTTGTGTTTTGCCAGTTCTTTCGAGGCAGCTTCCACTTCATTCTTTAATAGCATTTCTTCCTCTTCACATGCAACCTCTTGAAATGGTTGGTCATCTGTCAATTCTTTTTTTTTTTTTTTATAGTGACTCTGTGTATTCCTTCCATCTTCTTTTGTGTTTCCTGCATCTTTTAATATATTCCCTGTAGAGTCTTTCACTTGTTGTTGTTAGGTGCCGTCGAGTTGGTATCTGACTCATAGCGACCCTTATAGGGTTATTCAATGGCTAAGTGCTTTGGGTACAACCAGAGTGCTCCTTGGAAGCAAAAATGGCCAAACTGCGTCTTACATATTTCGGACATGTAGTCAGGAGAGAACAATCCCTGGAGAAGGACATCATGTTTGGAAGAGTGGCAGGTCAATGCAAAAGAGGAAAACCCTCCACCAGATGGATTAACACAGTGTCTGCAACAATGGGCTTAAACATAAATAAGATGGTTTGCCTGGCACAGAATCAGCAAGTGTTTCAATCTGCTGTACATAGGGTCACTATGAGTCGGACTCGACTCGACGGCACCTAACAACAACAACAACAAGAGTCTTTCACTATTACCACTCGAGGCTTGAATTTTTTATTCACTTTCTTAGGCTTAAGAGCGTGTTCTTCCCTTCTGGTTTTCTGTCTCCAGCTCTATGCACATGTCATTGTAATATTTGTCTTTGTATTCTTGAGCTGCCTTTTGAAATCTTCTGTTAGTTCCTTAACTTCACCATATCTTCCTTTTCCTTTAGCTGCTTGACATTCAAAGATAAGTTTCAGAGTCTTTTTTGACATGTAATTTGGTCTTTTCTTTTTTCCTGTCTTTTTAATAACCTTTTACTTTCCTCATGAATGATGTCTTTGATGTCATATCACAATTCATTTGGTCTTCTATCATTTGTTTCTAATGCATTAAACCTGTTTTGAGGTGGTCTCTGAACTCAGGTGGGTCATATTCAATGTAATACCTTGGCTGTCATATACTTGCTCTAAATTTTCTTCATGTTCAGTTTGAACTTGCATATGAGAAATTGATGGTCTGATTCACAGTCAGCACTTGGTCATGTTCTGACATTTGATATGGAGTTTTTTCATCATTTCTTTCCACAAATGTAGTCAATTTTGTTCCTTTATGTTCCATCTGGTGGAATCCATGTGTATAGTCACCATTTATGTTAGTGACAAAATATATTTGTTATGAAAATGTCATTTGTCTGAAAAAATTCTATCATGTGATCTCCAGCATTGTTTCTGTCATGAAGACCATATTTTCCAACTATTAAGCCTTATACTTTGTTTCCAACTTTTGCATTCCAGTCACCAGTAATTATCAATAGGTCTTGATTGCATGTTTCAAGTATTTCAGATTGTAGAAGCTGGTAGAAATCCTCTCTATCTTCTTTTGTGGCCTTAGTGGTCAGTGCATAAATTTGAATAATAGTCATATTAAGTGGCCTTCCTTGTAAGTGTATAGATAGTATTCTATCACTGACAGCATTGTGTTTCAGGACAGATCTTGAGATGTCTTTTTTGATGATAAATGCAACCCCATTTTTCTTTAGTTTGTCATTCCCTGCATAGTAGACCATATGATTATCTGACTCAAAATGGCCCATGCCAGTCTATTGTACTTCACTGGTGTTTTGAGAGTGGTTCACCAGCTACTACTCCCTATACTGTCTTAGTCTTGAAGCTCAGCTGAAACCTGTCTATCATAAGTGACCCTGCTGGTATCTGAGATACCAATGGCATAGCTTTCAGACTCATAGCAACATGCAAGCCCCTACAGTACAGCAAAATGACAGACATGTAGGGGGTTAAAGAGATTAATACCACTGAATACCATTAAATACCATGAAAAAGAAACAAAATCTGTTACCCTGGGACAATAGGAAATATGCCTTGAGGATACCTCAGGAATGAGTGAGACCCCACATACTGCAGGGCCAGAGTATAAAAGTAAAATCATTTGATCACATTTGAATAATTTTGAGAGTAAATATAATATTCTTAAAAATCATACTGTAACAAAAACTGAGACTATTTCAAATTAGTTTAAGCATGTAGTTATCCTAGACATGAATAAATTTGGATTTTTAGCCACTTCTGATTCCATTTATTACATTTATTAAAGGTATTATATTTTATGTTAGTTTACACTCAGATAAATTTAGAAATATTTACTTAAGTCTTTGGAAATATTATTTATAAATATACACTGCAAAACCTAAACATTTAGAGATAAGCCATTTATTTTAATCTTTCTTTCATTAAATAAATACCAATTAAACACCTTTTACCTTGGGGGCAATTTGATAAGAACAGAAGAGGAAGTCTCCTTGCCTTTATGCTTATTGTTGCATAGTGTATGCAGTGAACATTAAACATAATTACACAAATAATCATCATTTGGAACTGTGTTGTGTTACAAAGGAGGTATATTGGGGACTGTAGGGGAATATAAAGCAGAGATGTGACCCTGTCGAATAATTCAGATAAGCATCTATCAACAGGTGATAATTGTGCTTAGATTTAAAGAATTACTTGTCATGATGAGAATGTAGATAGAGATGGCTGTTAACTTAGGACTGGATTGATGCCAGCTGTCATCCAATCCAGATATGCTCAAGGAGTTTGGTGGACAGGTCTTGGTGACAGTCTGGATTTTAAAACTTTTCTTACTGGATAACTTTTTTTCCCCCTTAGTGTGGTAGGAGAGTTTATAACATTTGATTGGATTCTGGAGAAGGAAGGGAATGTTAGAGAGACTGAAAGAAGAAATTTGGATTTAGAAAGAAGAACAAAAAGGGTAGTGTTTTATGGAGGGAAACTGGTGTGACCAAACAGAGATACTCAAAATGTGATGTATGAATAGGCACAGATACAATGACTACCTATGTAGAAACCTGGCAATGAATGACCTGGCTTTTGAGGTAAATTTGCATTTTAAGTGGGTGAGACTGGCTAGGTAGAGAGCAATAGTAGCCCAAAGAGACCCTAATCCCTTTAGTTTTCATATATATGTTCAAAGGTATTTACTAGTTTTCCTCATGCCTTTGAATTCTTTCTCTCTCTTAATTCTTGTAATACTTTCTCTAGAGTTTCCAGAAAATGAGCCACGTCAATAATAAAGTCAGTGGGCTATTTTACTAACATTGTTCAAATAAGCTTTCTCCCCTGTCAGCTTGTTCTACTGTAGGGGCTTGTGTGTTGCTGTGATGCAGAAAGCTATGCCTCCGGTATTTTAGATATCAGCAGGACCACCTATAGTGGGCAGGTTTCAGCTGAGCTTCCAGACAAAGATAGACTAGGGAAAAGGACCAGGCAGCCAACTTTCAAAATAATTAGCCATTGAAAACTCTATAAATAGCAGAGAAGCACTGTAAAATATAGTGCCAGAAAATGTGCCCCACCCCAGGCTGGAAAGCATTAAAGAAATGACTGGGGAAGTGTTACCTCCTCAAAGTAAGGTTGACTATAATGATTAGAATGGAGTAAGGCCACTAGGACCTCTTTTTGTTAATGTGGTATGACTCAAAATGAGAAGAAACACAGTGATTGCAACAATGAGCTGAAACATAAAAAGATCATGTACATGCACAGTGTTGGGTTGTGTTTTGTTCTGTTGTACATAGGGTTGCTCTGAGATGGATCCTACTCCATGGCACCCAACAACAAATATTCTTCCTAGTTTAATCACCTGTACTTTGTATAATGGATTAAATTTTCCCTCCCCAGTTAGACTTCCTACAGTGTGTATGTATGTGTGTGTGCATATGCATATGCATGAGTGTGCATCATGCGGGAAAATAAGAAGCAGGTTTGACATTACCCCTCCCTCAAGCTTTTTAAAATTTACATTGAGCAATAAGGCTAACATACACAAAGTAATTTTTAAACAATGAAAAATTGACCTGAATTTTAATTTGTCTAAAATTTAAAAACATAAAACCTGGAGATAGTTAACTAAAAAATAACAATCATTTTGGGAGAATGCTTGTAATTAACATTAAAATCAAGAATAATTCCAACCTATATTTATATCTTCAAGTTTCTGTAAGCTGGTAGTTGTATTTTTGCTCAATTGACCTGTCTTTAAAAGTTTTATTTATTTATTCTGCTTCAGTAGTTTCCATTACTTCAAAATGTCTTATAGAGAATTCATCCTAGTGCTGAATGATACTATAGAAAAAAATTAGTAACTTTTATTAAATCCCACCTTGGCCATTATCTACTGAACAGAATGTGTGACTCCATATCTGAAAGGGTAAAGCAAATGTCTGTGAATAATGCCAGGTGAATTCAGAAGGAAAGTGAGGAGGCAAAAGAAGAAAAAAACTCAAGATTATTTCTGGTTCAATTCCATGACTATCTTTTTATGTATTTGCAGTGAGTATAGAATTTTTTCATAGGCTAGCCTAATTGCCACAAAGTTCTGATTTTCTTGTTCTTTCTTTCCATGGAGCATTTCACTGCATTCCTTTTTTCCCTAGGATAATAAAACTCTTTATTTTCTAATTGCTCAATGGAGGATCCACATGGCTAGGATAATAATGAGCTGGCATGGAGCCTCAGTTTCTGGAAAGCTCTGTGGATTCAGGGAAGTCATAGGTTTGTTAAAGTGAATTTCTTTTTGCTTTCAATTGATCCCTCAGGTAAGGCAGACTAAAGAAGAAAGATGCAACTTCAGGCAGTAGTGGAAAGACCTCATGATCTGGAGAGGAACTTTGCTCAAGTGAGGGCATGTCAGCCATAGAATTTTTAAAACAATTAATCACAAGGTCTGTATGTTTGAAATGTCTTAACATGAGGTGCTTGCATAACATAAAATCACTTTGCATTGACTCTAAGCCAAAGCATTCACATTAGAGATTCAGCTGGGAGTCTGCCTAAATATTTGAGAGATTATTTCTACAAATCCAAGGTAGATAGTGTGAATACTAATTGTCTCAGTAATGAGAGGAAAAGCTGCACAACAGTGAAGGTTGTAATTAGTATCAAAAGATATAATTAGTATCCAAGATCAATGTGCCCTGGGTGACATGGCTGTTTTCACAAGGCATTTTGAGAACTGTTGTTTTTTTAAGTTGGGGTGGTGGTCTGTATCCTCCTGATACCTTCTAATGATGTGGGTCATGCAATAATCCCAGGAGCAGAGTGACAATATTTCTTCTGAATTTATTATTATTATTGCATGTTCTTGAATGTAATCTCCACTCTTTCAACAGTTTTAGAAGGCTAAACAATCAGATGTTGATTAGAATTATGTATGGATTGGATTCAGAGTCTAGAGTTCTGGACTGTGAATCTAATCCAAACATGATTCTGGTCTACATCTGGTTGTTTCTCCCTCTAAAACTGTTGAAAGTGGACAGGTTAGATTTGAGACTATGTAGTATTATTACTTCTAGTATTATTGTTATTATTAAATTTATTGATCCATTAGTGGGAAAGCACAAAGCCTGCTGAAGTCATTATGTGCAGAAGTTAAAAGATCAATGCTGATTATCAAGTTAGTATTCTATTGTGCACTTGGTAATAATATCACTGAACTATGAAGAAGCTTAGCAAGATATATTATTACATTTGCTGCTGCTATTTTAATCTCCAGAAAATAGGTATTTCTGGAGTTTTAGTGTTAATAAAATTTTATAGTTTGAAAAAGTAATATACTCAGACAAAAAATCAACACAGAAACTTCAGAGTTAAACACCACAATGGATCAAATGGACTTGATAGACATATATAGAGTATTACACCCAAAAGCAACAGAGTATACATTGTTCTCAGCAGTCCATGGAACTTCTCTATAACAGATCACATCTTAGGCTATAAATCACGTTTTAACAAATACAGAAAAATTGAAATAATTTCATGTATTTTATGAGACCATAATGGAAAAAAAACTAGAAATAAATGGCAATATAAATTACAGACACTGTGCAAATACATGGAAAGTTAACAATACACTCTTGAATGACCAATGAGTAATCAAATAAATTAGAGAGAAAATTTAAAAAATTCTAGAATCAAATGAAAATGAAAACACAACCTACCAGAACCTTTGGGTTACAGCAAAGGTAGTTCTAAGAGGGAAACTTATAGTAATGAGTACCTACATTAAAAAATCAGAGCAAGCTCAAGCAAATAATGATGAACCTCAAGATCTTAGAAAAAGAAGAACAAAGCCAAAACCAGTAGATGGAAAGAAATAATAAAGAGCAGAGCAGAAATTAATGAAACAGACACTAAAAGAACAATGAAAACAATTGAGGAAACAAAGAGCTGGTTCCTTGGAAAGATAAATAAGATTGACAAACCCTTAGCAAAACTAACCAAAAGAAAGAGAAAAAAAGTCAAATCAAGAAAATCAGAGACAAAAAAAGGAACATTATAACAAATTCCTAAGAAATTCAGAGAATAATTAGGGAATACTTTGAAAAATTATATTCCAAAAAACTAGAAAACTTAGATGAGATGGATAAATTCCAAGATACATATAACCTGACAAAATTACGTCAGGAGGACACAAACAACTTAAACAGATTTATAACGAGCAGTGAGATTGATGCATTCTACCAACAAAGAAAAGCACAGGACCAGATGGATTTACTGCTGAATTCTAGAAAAACCTTAAGGAAGAATTAACACCAATGCTCTTCAAGTTATTTCATAAAATGCAACTGGAAGGAACGCTACCACATTCATTCTGTCAAGCCAGTATTAGTCTGATAGTAAAACCTGAGAAAGATACATCAAAAAAGGAAAACTACAGACCACTATCCCTAATGAAATTAGATGCAAAAACCTGAATAAAATACTTGCAAATTGAAGTCAACAACGTATTAAAAAGATCATATATATGATCAATATGGTTTCATCCCAGGGATTCAAGGCTGGCCCAACATAGACAAGACAATGAATATAATACAACATATAAATAGACTCAGAAAGAGAAATCAGATCAACAGATGCAGAAAAGGCCTTGGACAAAGTCCAACATTGTTTTCTGATAAAAGCCTTGAAAAAACTTGAATTGAAGAAACTAGGAATTACTTGAAACTGGTTACTTGAAGAAACCAGGAATTGAAGGAAAATACCTCAATATAATTAAGGCAATGTATGAAAAACCCACTGCCAATGTTATACTAAATGGGAAAAAACTAAAAGCATTTCTCCTAAAATCAAGGAAAAGAGTATCCACTGTCTCCACTGCTATTCAATGTAGTAACTGAACTATTAGCCACAGGAATAGGACAAGTGAAAGAAATAAAAGGTATCCAAACAGGAAAGGAAGAAGTTAAATTATCCCTATTTGCAGATGATATGATCGTATAGGGGCCGGTATTTAGCTCAGTTGGTAGAGTGCCACTCTGCAGTCTCTGAGGTCTGGAGTTCAATTCCCAGCTCTGCAAATATGGGAGAAGGATCTGGTAATCCACTCCCATGGCAATCCCGAAACAATCAGCCATTGAAAACCCTATAAGGGTCACTATGAGTTAGACACAACTCAAAGGCATCTAACAACAACAACTGGGCTGAGATTTAGCTCAGTTGGTAGAGTGCCACTCTGCAGTCTCTGAGATCCTGAGTTCAATTCCCAGCACTGCAAAAAGAGGGGAAGGGTGTGGCAGTCCACTACCAAGGCAATCCTGAAACAATCAGCCATTGAAAACCCTATGAGGGTCACTATGAGTCAGACACAACTTGACAGCACCTAACAACAACAAAAACATGATCCTGTACTTAAAAGACTCGAAAGACTCCAGCAGAAAACTCTTAGAGCTGATAAATACTTTCAACAAAGGAGCATGATACAAAATAAGCATATAAAAATCAATAGCTTTTCTTTATACCAATAATGATCAGGTGGAGAAAGAACCAGGAAAACAATCTCATTCAAGGTAGCTTCAGAATAAATAATATATATGGGACTAAACCTAACCAGAGGTGAAAGACAACTGCAATGAAAAACTTTAAAACACTTAAGAAAGACATTGAAGAATACATCAGAGTGTGGAATGATCTCCCATGTTCATGGACTGGAAGAATTAACATTATGAAAATGGCAATATTACTGAGAGCAATATACAGATTTAATGCAATCCCCACAAAATCCCAATGACATTCTTCACAGAAATAGAGAAGATAATAAAAATTCATTTGGAAGCACAAAAGACCCTGAAATGCTAAAGTTATCCTGAGTAGAAAGATCAGTGCAGGAAGCATCACAATTAATGCTTTTAAATTATACTACAAAGCTATAGTAACAAAAACTTCTTGGTACTGGCACAAAACAGACATGTAGACCAATGTAACATAATAAAGGATCCAGACATAAACTCTTGCAGCTGTAGCCACCTGATATTTGACAAAGGTGCCAAAAATAAAAGTTGGAGGAAAGGTATCCTTTTCAACAAATGATGTTGGGAGAACTGGATGTGCTCATGCAGAAGACTAAAATTAGATCCCTCATTCCCATCTTGTTTGAAAATCAGTTCAAAATGGATCAAAGACCTTAATATAAAACCTGAAACTTTGAAACTGCTAGACAAAAACATAGAGGAAACATAGGCATAGGCAAAGACTTTCTGAATAGGACCTCCAAAGCACAGGAAAGAATAACAAGAATTGACAAATGAGATTACATGAAATTATAAAGCTTTTGCACAGCAAAGGGCACAGTTATCAGAGTGAAGAGATAAACTACAAAATGGAAGAAAATCTTTGCCAGCTATACATCAGATAGGGGATTAATATCTGGAATAAATAAGGGCTCCCAAAATTAAACACCAAACAAGGAAAGTGCCCAATTAAACAAGGGGCAAAAGAACTGAACAGATACTTCTCAAAAGAAGAAATACAAGTGGCCAACAATCATATGAAAAAATTTTCAACATCCTTAGCCATTCTAGTGTCCTGAAGTGTTTCCTCCACATTTCTTTCTAGTAGTTTCACAGTTTCAGAATGTACTCTTAAGTCTTTACTTTGAGTCAATTTTGGTAACTGATGAGAGATTGAGGTCTAGATTTATTGTTCTGATGTGGATATACAATTTTTCTTATACCATTTATTGAAAAGACTTGTTTTTTTCTCCAATGCAAAGTGATTAAAATGATGAGGAGAGAATTAGAAGAATTTTAAAAAACCATGAAATTGAACTTCCAAAGGTAATGAACTTTCCAAAATATGGAAAAAAAATTTGGAACAGATTAGTAGATAGGACTTTGTAGAAGAAAAGAAGAACCAAGCATGTTCTCAGCACCTTTGTTGAAGACCTGAAGGCCTTTGATATGTGAGTTTACTTCTAGATTCTCAATTCTGTTCTATTTGCATATGTGTCCAAATTTATTTTTTCCCCACTAGTACTGCAAGGTTGAACCCAGAGTATCACACATGAGAGGAAAGCACTCTACCACTAAGCTGCACTCTACCATTGAGCTGCATCCCAAGTCCATTTTTTTTATTTTTAAGGTATTTTTAGGTATTTTTTAGGTATTCTTCATCACACTAAAAGGAAAAATCTTCCTCTTAGGTAAGTTCAAATCTATCATCTTTTGGATAGGAAAAAAATTACTTATGTATTTGAGATGGCTACTATTTCTATTTGCCCAATCATTACAAAATACCCAAAGTTCCAGACTCTCCCAGATAATTTCATTATACTTCCTATGGGATTATAGCATCTGGCTTCTGGTGAGAATATCTTTTCCCTAACATTCCTTCTTTTCTTTCTCTATATTAAAAATGTTGATGATAGGCATATGTCAATGATGATCTCCAGAATCCGGTACTTATCCTGGTTATGTTAATGCAGGCAAAAAAAGTGAAATCATTGATTATCTCTGCATAGATTAACTGCAAAGAAGCAAAACTGTAGATTAACTCTCACATTATTCACTCTTTTGTTTAAAATCAAATATGGTATCATTTTTCCTTTTGGGTGAAAATGCCATTTACTTTTTTTCTGCATCACAGGGTCTGATGTGACCCTATGATCTAGTTCACTCTCTATTTTTCACATGGAAAAATGGAGACCTGTAGAGCTTATGTGACTAAGTGAACAACTGAGGAACCAGATCTAGATCTGCTATTTTTCTGTTACCACTGAGCTGCCTTTGTAGAATATTGGCTGGAATTCAAGAAGAAAACTTGAATAGTCCTAATTCTCTTTCTGTGTCTTGTATGGATTAGTGCCACACTTTTTCAACTTCTAAAATTAGAGATTCTAACTAGATCCTATCTAAGTTACTTCATACTTCAAATTTCTGTAATTTATAATGAATTTTGAAAATAATATGCTGGATTTTTAATTAAAATCTCAATAAATGCCATTAAGAAATATTAGTACTTATTCATTTGCCTTTAAATTCTCACATTGAATTTATTTAATGAAGTAAGAATTGCATGTCCGGGATAACAGTTCAAAATTACTGAAAAAACAGAAAGGATTGGAAAATATGAACTGGTCCTGGTGCTGTATTTATTTTTTTTTTTACCGGAGATCTAGAATGTATTGTCTTACTCAAACATAAAAATAATACAATTAGGCATCATAGGTGACCTACTTCAGCTTGCTTAACTTCATATCCAGCCCAATGATGATCAAACATCCTGAAAAATCTTCCAATAGTTTCTTGTCAAAAAAGGGCAAAAAAGGCAGTCAGATATACTTAGCTATGGGAATTCTTAATGATTTTAAAAAAGAAAGCATAAATGTTTATTCCTGACGTAGGTCCACAAATATTAGAAAGCCGATACACATATTTTCATATCTTTGGAAATAAATATGCTGTAAAAGAAATGTACCACTAGCTTTCTTACTGCCTTAAATTACAAAGCATATGTTTTTGGTTTCACTTTAAATTTTTCCTCTATTTATGCTCGGTATATTGCAAATTTTACATTTCCACTTCCACAACAGTGCTAATATATGCAGATACTCCTCTTTTTCTAAAACCTTTACCTTGAACTGGCTCTTATAAACATTCATGTCCCATCTCTCTATCTGTCACTGCCTTCTTAGTAGTAGAGCACTAGTAGTGAGCCACTACAGTCTATAGCCCATTGCCAAAATTGTGACAAGATTTCTTCAGGTGTTGAGATGATTTAAATCTCACATTACACCCATATCATCACTGAACACAGACAGTTCTGTGATTTGCTGTTACTGACCAAATTTTTTTTTTCTCATTGCTCTTGTTTTGTCTCCTTTGTCTCAGCCTAACTTCAGTATTTTTGAAATTACAAAGCACATCTGGATGAGGGGCCCAGGGAACTATGTTTTAAACAAGTCAGTCTGATGTCAGTGGCCCACAGACCATATGCTGAAAACACTGATGTAGAATAACTATCTATATAAACATACTTCCTCCAACCTTCCTGGGACCTAGTTGATTTGGATTCCTAAGGGCTACCATCCAGCAAAATTGATAAAGAAGAAAAGCTCCTGTTTAATTGCTTTTGTTGTTCTTCCACTTCCTTTCCTTTTCTTCTCCAGAATCCTTCAGATGCCTCATCATGTAACATCCCTCCCTGGCCATACAAGTTCCCCAAATCATATGGCTTCCAAGGTTAGCCCATTATATTTCTGCCATTCCTTTCAGTATCTGCATGTCCTTCATCAAGTGCATAGTCTGTTCCTTTTCCTTCAAGAATAGTTCAATATGAGGACATCATATAGTCAACCTATGCATGGTAGTCCCTGAACAAATAGTGAGCAGTTCTTTATTGTCTGAGTATTTATTCCTATCAGGCAGAAAGGCCATTGGCAGAAACTACACATTCACCTTATATCTATGTCAGTACTGTGTATGGCTCTATACAATTTAAAATAGACCAAACTAAGAGAATAAGAGGTTAGGAAAATTAAGTGCTTATCTCCAAAAGGGGGCAATCATCAATTTTCATGGAAATAGAGAGCAGTTACTTCATTCCTTTTGCAAAGAATCAGAGCTTTGTCTTTTTTAATCAAATTTTTAGTACTTAATTTTACAGAATAGAAATTTTTTTCTTTTTTTAATACAGAAATTTATAATTCAAGAGTTAAGTATGAGGTCAACTTTTTAAATGACTTTTGAACTAGACTGCCAAGTCTATATCCTTGTTTCCTTTCTTTCTTCATACCCTTTATACAGATATTTTCAGTATGAATTTGCTGTCTAACAACAACAGGGGCAACTTTTGAGGATATCTTTTCTTAGAGATTATGAAAAATACCATAATGCAACAATACTATCTAATGACTATGCCATGAGCTTTGGATTTATTTCCTTTTTGAGAAGTTACAGATAATATGTACAAAGAAAATTCCAGAATTGGAATGACTATTAAAATTTCTGGCAATCAGTACTCAAAGGTGAGCATTCCTATCTTTACAGGAAGGCAAATTATTCATTCTATGCACATATAGAAACTGGCCCTCTGATAATATCTGCTTTTCAAGAGGCAACAATTGGAGTCTCAAGGATGTTGCATGGTTTTCTGGTTCCTCATGAAATTTGTTGGCATGTAAATTAATCATTCATATTTTTGGATTTGGAACTGAGTATAGACCAACACATATTACATATATCTTGCTTTTTTAATTAAATAAAAGTTTTTATTAAATAGGAAAAGGCTCAAGGATAAGTGATAACAGGATAACATATGGTAAAGGTAAATATCTAGTTTTCATTTTAGTATTTTGATCATAAAACTTTTTAAAATTATGGTGGATATGGATTCTAGTTCAAGGACTAATTCCCTCACACTGTAGAGACATTCATTTGAACTTGACATAGACAAACAAGGTAGCAGAGAGATACGACAAAGAGCACAGGCTATACAATCTAGTAGTGTCCATTTGGATCATGACTCTTATTTATAGGTTGGTTTAATGTGAGAAAATCCTTTAATATCTCCCGTCATTTTTCTTGTATAGTAGGGATAATTGATAGTACATATCTTATCAGTTGATCTTGTAAATTAATATAGAATACTTAGAATAGTCTGGTAGGTAGTAGATATTGGTGAGCTGGTAAAAGGTTAACAACTGGCTCTCCAAACAGAAACTCTGATTCATGTGTTCATCAATATCTGTAGTTGTAAATACTTTCATTACAGAGTAAATTTCCCATCACTGGGTATTACTGAATGCTCAATTCAAAGGATATATGCATATTTGGCTCTAACTAGCCTATGATAGGCAGTTCTAGCCCACTATTAATAGTGAGCATTAAAAAATCTTAAATATTATTGTTATTATTGCTGATTTCATATTAAATAAGGGAGGAAATTTTAGGGTTTTTAACTCATTGATCCTATGCACCAAAAATTATGGCCATATTTTGATGGATAGCATATTAAACTTATGATATAAAGCCTAAAAGTTCATTGTGTGACAGTAATTTGGGCTAGTTTCCCTGAGAGGCTTAGTTAGGGTTCTATTATAGGCTAACTTTTGTCTCCCCAAATTCACATCTTGAAGACCTAACCTCCAATATGATGGTACATGGAGATAAGGCCTTTGGGGGTAATTAGATTTAGATGAATTCATGAGGGTGGGGTTGTCATCACAGGATTAGTATCTTTATATGAAGAACCCAGAGCACTTGCTTGATCTTTCTCTCCCCCAGAGGAAGACACAGCATGAAGGCAGATGTCAGCAAGTCAGCAAGAATGTCCTCATGATGAATTGAATTAACTAGTGCCCAGATTATGAGACTTCCCAGAAACTTAAACTGTGAGAAATAAATTCTTTTTTCAAGTCACTCAATCTATGACATTTAACTATAGCAGCTCATATGAACTAAGACAGGTCCCAATTTTGAATTCTGCATTTATAAGTTTGCAAAACACCCCTCAATTTGCATAACTGTGTAACCTCTCCTAACCTATCTAACCTATCCATATCTGAACATCCAATTTGTTTACATTTTTGGATGTGATGTTGGCTCCTCCCATATTTACACTTCTTATTTATATTCTCATTGTCAGGCATAATCAGTTTTGAAGAGGAAAACAAAAGAGACAAATTAAAACAGCAGCTTGTTAAAGTAATGCCTTCCAGATGAGGGAGCAGCCACCCATTTATTAGGTTGTGAGCTCTAACAGCCTTTGCGTATCCAGCCTCCCTGGTAGCATTATTGTACCAACCTCTGGCAAAATGGAGCTCAGGCCACTTTCCTTCCAGGACTTTCTCAGGAGTGAAGTATTATCCTTTGTGAAAAGTAATAGATGAAGGCTGATAGCCTTATTTCATAGAGTGGCAGTAATTTTTTAAATTTGAAAAATGCAGCCTTGTTAATATATCTAGCCCAAACTGCTATCTACATAAAGAGTATTCAAAATGTACATCAGAAAATTTACCTTAGGTGCACAAATTATATTTGTGCTGAAATTTGAAAGTATATTTTATAAATTGATAACAAAGCCTCCTGCCATTCTAGAATTGTACCAATTTTTCTTCAGAACAGTCAGAACAAATAATTTATCTGGAGACTGAAATTGTAAATATGAAATATATAATTGGCAGGCCTTTGGAGTTTAGATATACACAGCTGGCTATGACGTTACTACTGTGGCTTGCCGGCTGGCTGGAAGTAGAAGCTGTATATCACTTTGGTTGGACTTTCATGATTTCAAAGAGAAATTTATAGTTCAATTAAGTAAAAAGAGTCTAATTAGTAGATTTTGGCAGATGATTTGGAGGATTTTTGGAGAAGTGGGCTAGTTTGTTTTCATGACTCATGATGTATTTTCAGAAATCAAGATTGTGGGGTTTTTAGAGACATCTTTACCTACCTAAGGCTGCAGAGGCTAGGGCATTGTTATTACAAGTTTCATTTTTCAGATGTTGCTAATAGTATTAGCAGCAATTATGGAGGTGCTATTAAGTACCAAGTACTAGTTACAACTACTCATCCCCACAACAACCCTGTCAGTTAGATGATGATTGTTTAAAATTTACCAATGAGAAAATTTAGGTGAAAAATGTCTCTTACCTTGCCAATGATTACAGTTATTAATCAAGAGACCTACTTCCGATTTAATCTGTGTTTCAACAGCCCACTTTCCTTCCTCTATTATCACACTGCCTCCAGTAAGGCACCAAAAAACAAGAACTTCTTTCAGAATTTATTTCAAATGTTTTTAAGTTGTAATTTTTTCTTTTTAAATATCTCATTAACTTGTCCAAGAATTGAAGTCTATGCTTCAAATTCTGTCATTATTCTCTATCATTGTGCTTAGAAAGAAATTTTCCACCAAAGAGCAAATATGACAAATTTAGTGTCATAAGTAGAGAAAAAATAAATTTAGAAATTTAAAAATTGGGAAAGTGTACTTTTTATCACAGAAATGCTTGAAGCCGAGCTCCATTAGTGTGATACTCCATGAAAGAGTCAATATTGGTCATGGGTCCTTGGGTTCCATGAAATACAATATGTAAAGTCGGGATGTTCCCCTTTCTTTAAATTAATTATAAGTTAATGATTATATGAAAGAAAAACCTATATTCACTAAATGTTGAGCTATTTTCATGTTTTTTTATGTAGAAAAACAAAAGATTTTGAAAATAATTCATCACTTGTGATGATCATTTTATTCTGGAAAAAGGTAACTTTAAAAAATTCACATTCCTACAATACACAATGGTCAAACAGCCAACCCAAGCTAGCTACCATATTTCACAGAATTTAAGATGCATTTGGTTTATAATATACTTGATCTACCACTGGAAATGAGGAGGCAAAAATTTTCAATTAAATTACAATAGAACAACTTCATATTCATTTAGATTTATATTTCATACTTGTTGAAATAGTTCAACATATGAAATAGATTTTTATCATATATTAGTCTTCTAAATATATATTATACATAAGAGATATAAATTATATATATGGGAGAGATAAAATATATGTCATTCTAGGGGTTTCTACCCTACTTTATATGTGGAATCTGCCTCTACTGTGTCACCTTTGTTTCTGTGTCACAGAACACAGAACCACCTAAATCTGGTTCTGTTTGCCATCATTAGCATTGGTGATCTATTGTTTCTTGGAAAGCACTTTATTGCTTGGGATTTTCTTTCAATTGCTGATACCTATCCCTCAAATTTTGATGTAGTCACTCTTTGAACTTACCAGAAACTGTTAAGCAATGGTTTTCAGGAAACCACAAATGGCCCTTCCACAGCTGTTGTCTAAACTATGGAGAAGCTACAGTTTCCATGTGACATCATAATTGTCATTGTTAGGTGCCATCAAGTCAATCCGACTCATAGTGACCCTATGTAAAACAGAACAAAGCACTCCTTGACACTGTGCCATGCCCAGCACCATATCAGTTCTTCTCTGCTATTCATAGGGTTTTCAATGGCTGATTGTCTCAGGATTGCTTTGGGAGTGGATTGTCATGTCCTTTTCCCACTTTTTGCTGTGGGGATTGAACCCCAGGCCTCAGAGTGCAGAATGACACTCTACCAAATGAGCTAAACCCAGCCCTGACATTATAATGTTGTTGTTAGGTACTGTTGAGTCTTGTCTGACTCACAGTGACCCTGTGTACAGCAAAACAAAACATTCCCTGATTTTGTGCCAGGTACCACGATCTTATTTGTGTTTAAGCACATTGCTGTAGACACTGTGTCAATGCATCTAGTTGAGGGTTTTCATTGTTTTGTTGTTGTTGACCTGCCACTCTCCCAGACATGATGTCCTTCTCCAGGGATTGGTCCCTTCTGACATCATAATAGATGATAACAAAAGCCAGGTGTTACCACAGCAAAAATGATACTGGACTGTCAGATATTGTAAGGTGTATTGATTGTGACACATACCCCAATTTCAGAAATGGTAAAATGTAAAACATGTTTTAAAATAAGTAAAATTTAATATTAAATGTTGCAAAAATCAAGTTTAAATAGATAACTTTTCTTGGATAATTATATCAAATTCTGGCTAGAAATGTTTATTGTCTATAAAAATATTGCCCTGAAGTCAATTAGAATATACTCTCTTTGCTACAGTTTCCTTAATATTTTTGAAAGTTTGGCAAAAGCTCCTATCTTAGGAGAGTTAATCTTGAGTCCCAATGGACTCTGCCATTAGCATACACACTAGATGACATTGGAATACAGGAAAATATGGAAAAAGTGACTTATTTTCATCATACTTTCCTCCTTACAATGAGAAAAAAATTTAGGAAAGTTATGTTACAGTGTGACTATGAAATACCCACACGGGCTCCATATTGGGAGCTTGGTTGCCAGCTCTTGGGCTTTTGGGAAGTAAGAGGATCCTGAGGGCCCTGACTTAATCAGTGAATTAATCCCTTGATGGATTCATAATGTGATAGTATTTTTGGGAGGTGGTAAAAAATAGGAGATGGGGCCTAGTTGGAGGATGTAGCTCCCTGGGGGTGTGCCTTGGAAAGATGTGGCTTGTCCACTGCCCTTTCCTCTTTCTCTCTCTGCTTCCTGCATACCATGAGGTGAGCAGCCTCTGCCACAAGCTCTTGCTGCCATTATATTCTGCCTCAGGCCTAAAGTAATGAAGCCAGCTGACTATGGCCTGAAACTTCTGATACTGATAGCCAAAATAAATGTTTCTTTCTTTTAAACTGTTCCCTCAAGGTATATATTACCGAGATGAAAAAGCTAACAATAGTGATTTTTAGGGTAGGGAAACAAAAGAAACACTTGTTAGGAAAAAGTTTCTCTCTGCTCATGAGATAGGTAGAGATCAGCAACAAAGAAGCCTGACAAACTTTTCCATCAGAAAAAACATCTGATGTTTTCTGACATTGCCCTTTTCTTTATGTTGTTTCCACAATAAATTACCATAAAACCTTGGCTATATTTTAATCAATATGAGCACTAAATTTTTTCCAGATCCTTTTGCATTCTACCCAGTTCACTCATAATTGAGGCTTTGGCTCTAACACCTTATATTATTAGCTTTGTTTATCTTTCACACTAATTAGTAAACTACTTGAAAACTATTTCCAAGCATGTGTTAGTGCATAAGAATTTGTCTAGTTTTTGGAAGATCTTTTCCTTCTAGAACATAAGGAAAAGAGACATATTTCTAGAGGGAAAGAGGTACATTTCTTTCTAGAACATAAGAAAAATATCTCCTAAAATTAGACAATGCATTCGGAAATAGTTTCCAAATGGCTTCCTAATTAATGCCAAAAATGAGCAATACTAATAGTATAAGGTGATGGAACCAAAGTCTCACAGGAGTGAATTGGATATAATGAAAAAAGATCTAGAGCAATTTAATGCTCATATTGATTAAAATATAACATGTGTTTAAGGGTTATTACCTATTGTAGAAAGGAGTAGGTTAAATAACAATAATAATGATAATAACAATCAGAATATATTTTAATTTGTATTATGAATAGAAGTTGAGCCACTTAAAGTATTTTATCTTTTCATAATTACTTGCCACATATTTGAGCATGCAAGTTAAAGAATGAAAATTATCATTACAAATATAAGGCAATTTTTCCTCCTCTAAAACTCTTTATTTGGCTTTTTAAATCTTTTTGTTGTTGTTGTTTTTGTATGTAGTGAAGGCAGTCAGAGCCAAAGCTTTGAACATGTTAGGCAAGCACTGTAACTGAGACTTACTCCCAATCCTTAATTGGCTTTCCACCACTCCCCAGTACTAGGGGCCTCACACATGCTTTGCAAGTGCTATACCACTAAGTTGCACCTCCAGACCAATTTTTACTTTTGATTTTGAGACAAGGTCTTGCTAAATTCTGTAGGCTGTCTCTGGCCTAGAATTTGTGATCCTCCTGCCTCTGCCACATAAGGTGATGGGATTACAGTCATACGTCACTGTTCTGGGCTCTAATTGGCTTTTAATAGGAGAAAATATCATGGAAAATCAGGATTAATCAATTAAAAATTGTCTAACAAGAATCTCTAAATAATAATTTTAAATAATAAATCATTGTTACTTTTAAGGTGAATTCATACATATGTAAGTCATTAGAGAGATCATGATATAGAGGAAGTAAAACAAAGGAATAGAATATTTGAAACACCTTGAAACTAATTGATTTAATCTTCTTTTTCCTATTACTATGAACTGGTGCCTTGTAGGGGAGAAAGAAAGATCTTTTGCCAAGAATTCATGGCTGAGGACTCTCTCACAGAAGACAGATTAATGAGAGAAAAGTAGAAAATTTATTTAACGTAAGTTTAACATGACATATGCCTTCAAAAGGAAAAAGCAACTCAAAGAATTGGGTAAACATATGTGTTTTCATTCTAAGGTTTGATGAAGGGTGGGCAGTCCTGGGGAAATATGATGGGAGAACAACAGTATGATCTAAGGATGATAAACTGGGGAGGACTGAACAGGGCTGCTTCTTCAGGTTCCTCTCTGTGTCTCTGTGATTTCAGAAAGGATGGTCCTTTCTTCCAGGCTATAGGGAGAGCAACTCTTACATAAGGGTCTTCAGGAGTGACAGGTGGTAGAGGTCAGAGTGACCTTCCTGGATTTTATGACCTGCTTCAGAGGAGAAAGGCAAGGAGCAGGTGAGAGTGACCCTCCTGCTTCTGCTGTTTTCTGAAATACTGAAGTGTGATATTTTGAGGCACCACGTCCTGAACTCTATCAACTTCATATCTTTTCCTGAACTGTTTTTGAAACAAAAAACAAAATAAAAACTGTTGCAGAAAGCGTTGTGTAATGGAACCAAAGACAAGGGACCCTCTATTGTGGGTGTCACCAAAGGAGGGTGAATAGAAAATCTGGCCAGTGCATCCTAAACAAATAAGTAGAAAAGTGTCTTGGCAGGAGCATTCAGAAGTGTAAGCCAAATGGTGAGTGAGCCGTGTGAATGGTGGCAACCATCAAAAGATCACTTGATACCCAGTCCACCTTCCTCCATTATCCTCACATGATGACTTGAACTACTCAGTTGGTCTGCTGCTTTAGAAGTGTTTTTCTAAAGATATTATATAGCTCTCTATTTAATTCCAACTCTTACTTTAGGAAAGCAAATTCAAAAGGCATTTTTGAAAGAGACAGGACAACAGATTATACATGGTAAGTACAGTGTAACAGTTCATAAATTTCAAAGCTAAAAATATGGAATAGGACACTATAGGATCTTTTTCTGACTTGGTAAATCATTCAGACCTTGTGCTTCAGAGACAGGATTTATCAGGTTCTGGTCAAGAAACCCTGGCAGCAATACTTCTTCTGAGATGTATCTTTAAATGCTCTTTATAAACATAGTGATTGTCATCAATGATAGTAGTTAAAAAGCCACATTATTTTGGACACTTTTTTCAAGTAATTTAACAGCTCAAAGTACCTAACTAAAAATTTCCTTGCTAACTAACAGTGGATCTGAAAGGAGACTAAATGAATGATAGCTTCACATTTCTTTTCCTTTTTTAAAAACAAAATCTCATTATTCACCCCTGCAAGGTGGTTTTGTTGTTGTTGTTGTTGTTGTTGTTGTTGTTCCTCTTGGGTTTTGGGTCTCTGGACCTTAGCTAATTTGCAAGAATGAATTACAAATTTCTGAGAAGCTGATAGGAATTCCGTAAATACAAATGCTAACATTTCCATCTTTTCCCAACATCTTTAAAATGCAATTGAAATTCAATTTCACATGACTGTATGTTGTATTCCTAGAATAAACATATTTTTGAAAATTTGTATTATGAAAATGTCAAGAAAGTACATATATGGAATAATAGGTAAGTCTACATGTCAGATTAACTGATAAAATAGTGACTTTTCTTTTCCAAGGATAATAGGGTTATTCACTCTTAATTTATTTAGTTGAAATGCATTAAATAAATGTCTATTCCCAATAGAGTCCTGAAAGGCCTGAGCTTAATTTAAGCCTATCCACCTAACACTTCATTACATAATGTCTACCAACGATTTCAATGTATTCTGTTCAAATCTCAGCTTCCCTGGAAAATCACGAGCTTCCTGAGGATAAGAACTTGATCTTACATTACTGTTGTACCTTCATAGCCCCTAACACTGAATCTTATATACAGAGTATGCTTAATAGTTACTTGTGGCTTGGTATGATTCCATCTTGAATTCTGTACAGAATATTCTGTACAGTGAATTGTAGTTTTTATATTTTGAACATGATCCATCTTCTACACCCAGGATCCACAAACTACAGTGCAAGCCTGATCACTCCTGTCTTTTATAAATAATATATTATAGTACAGCTGTGCTCATTGATTAGTGTATTATCTATAGCTGCTTCTCTGGTACAATGGCAGAGACTAAGTAGTTGAGACAGAGACCCTATGGCCCATCAGGAAAAAGTATTTACTAATTGGCACAACAAAATTATAGGATCACCAACACCTGTGTTAGATATTTATGTTTGATGAAAAATATAAATATTTAGGGTATAAATCATTTAGTTTTTTACCTTTCTGGGTTGATGGCACCTAACAACAACAACAAGAAGAAGTAAGTTACATGATAATACTTCCTGATGCTAAATATTTTAATTAAGATTTTCTAGTAAGCATGAGTACCAAAAAGAGAGAGGGGGAAAATAATGGAGCAGGTATACTGTTTCTTGCTATAGCTACCGTATTTCTGATTGAAGATCAGCACACCCTGAAAATACAGTTTGGTCTCCTGCCAGGATAAACCTTCATTAAAGCCAAAATTCAGCATATATTAAAAAGTTGAAGCAGTCACATTACATTAGAGAAAAAATACAGCTGCCTCAAAAGAGGATTGAATTGGCTTGTTGTTGTGAGCTGCCCTTTGAGGCTGCCAGTCTACCTGAAGTGTATTCATAAAACACTCTGAGCTAGCTGAACTAATGGTTTTCTTAGTGATCTTGAGATCACAATTATTTCACTGTTATGTTGATTTTATAAGGCAATGTTCATGTTGAAAAGGTGAAGAACAGTCCCTGAGATTCCCTGTTCCTTTTAGATAGTATCATTATTTTGTGGAAAATTAACACACATCTTTTCTTTGTTTGCTATTATTTCAGATAGACACACAACACATTCCATTTACAACTGAAGAAAAATAACATTAAACAGTTAGCATAGAAATCATTTTACTTGAATATTAAAAAAATGTGAATTTGATGTTCATATCACATCACATCACACACATCACACATCACACAAGGACTTATATCAATTCCTTAGTGTCGTATACTTCCTTGATTTTTAGGCAGTTTTCTTCTGTTCTATGCCATAATGCTTGTCGGTAGATATTTAGATGGGGAAATATATTTCCCTTGTATTATTGAGAGGGATTTCTCTTTATTATAGTGACTAGATAATTTAGAAAGAATAATGTTGAATTCAGAGAATTAAAAGAGGTCAGCATTTTATAATATTGACTATCACATTTGGGGGATATTCTACATGTTGATATTGTAGTAAGCACTTTATAGATTATTTCTTTGTAACAACAGTTTGTAAGAATACTTGGATGTAGGGAATAGCAACCCCATTCTATAAGTGAGCTTCAAAGTTGCTGAGTTATTTGCCCAGATTCATACTACAAGCAAGTTACAGAGCTATTTGTGAATTATTTCAGTGGCTTCCTGGAAGGATAGAGTACAAAAGAGCACTTCTGCTCTTAGAGAGATCTGAGAAATTTCACATCCCAGTGGAAGGTACTAGAATAGTAATATTTGGAGGAAAGCTGGACCACTTGTTTGTACTACACTGGGTTTTCATCCTAAATTTTCTTGAGGTTGTTCTATTTTTTCATATTCAGTATTTCACATTTATTTAATACATTGATTTGCAAAACTGTTTGAGGTGTGCACCATTATTTACCCCATTCCATTAATGAGGATCCTGAGTCTTAGAAGTTAATTACCTTGCTGAAGTGGAAAAGCTGTTATAATTACTGTAGACAGCATTATCATTTATATCTGTCTTTTGCCACTCTCTCCCTTTTTTGGAGAGGGATACACATAACCACTGTGTTCTATGACTTCACAAAATTCAAGAATATAAATTGGAAATCAATAAAGACTGTTGAGGAAGTTTAATGTGGATAAGATTTCATATTATCTCAGTAGCATTCAGAATCTGGAAATTCATCAATATATCTGCACATGATGGCTTCATAGAAGCCATGGTTTCATGTTTTCTTTTCTCATTTTTTTTACTCTCTTCCTTTCATTCTCTTTCTTTCTCTTCCATCTTCCTCCCTCCCTCTTTTCCTTCCTTCCTTCCTTCTCCTTTTTTCTTTCTTTCTTTCTTTTTTTTCTCTGTAGCCCAGGATGACCTTTGTCTCAAACCTCTTGTCTCTCCCCCTGCCTCTGGAGTCCTGTAATCATAGGCAGGTGTGTGCGACCATGCTTGGTTCAAGGGTTCTGATTATTATGAAAAGGCCACCTTCTAATCCTGAAGATGAAGGCTCTCATTAATTTGAAGAGAAAATTATATCTTATAAAAGATCAATCTAGCTAGGTAGTGCAGTAGTTGCTTTGCATGTGCAAGGCCCTGGATTCAATCAATGTCAATATGAAGGAAAAAAAATAAATCTATAAAAATTATCTCATAACAACAATATGTACTTACTATAAAAATTTATGTGTAAAAAATAGAAACAAAATGTTGTTAGGTGCTGTCAAGTTAGTATCTGACTCATAGCGACCCTACATACAGGAGGAGAAACACTATTGTCAGTGTTTCTCTTCTATTCATAGGGTTTTCAATGGTGGATTGATTTTTGGGAATGGGTTTCTGGGTCCTTCTCTCAAAAGCAAAATGTTACCTACACCTAAATATCCAACCAATCAGTGATACCCAATAATAACATTTTGTATTCTTTATATATTCTTTATTCTCTATATTTTCCTGTGTGTATATACCAAGAAATGAACATGTGCATATGCTTGGGAATGTGTGTTTTGAGACAAAAATTGACCATATTAACCAAGATTTACTAATGTTGTGTAGTCTCCTTTTTCCATCTTCCCCTCCAGGAATGGATTCTATTACCTCAGAGGAGAGGTATTTGCCCCAGGGAAGGTTTCTAAAAAGAATGTAGAAAAAGAGTCTAAAGAAAACAAACAAACCAAGTTTGTTGACTGTGAAAACCATGGTGCTTTTTAATTCATAAAATAGGAAATTCTTGAGAGGAAAATATTTTTTAATGAAGAAGTTGAAAGTTGAATACCAAGGAATAAGCCCACCATTTCTTCATGTATTTCATCCATAATAAAATTTAGAAAAAAGACTGATAATCTAAAAACAATTTCCTGTGTTATAGGAGTTGAAGTCTCTACTGTAGGCAAAAGCAAAGAATTAAGATGATGGTGGTACCCCTAGCGAGACCCAGCAACCTAGCCACTCAGGCTAAGCACTGTGGGTGTAGAGGGATCACAGGATAACAGAGAAACCATCCTCTAGTCTTCCTTCATAAATCTAGTGGAACCTCAAGTCTTGTATGGGACTTCTGCATCCAGCATGGTACCCTGCAGCATTGGCTAAATGAGGGACCCTCTGTGACTCCCTCTGTATGTGGGAGGAAATCCGAAAGCATCCTGTGTCCCCAGGAGGGATGTGGACTAGGCTAGGGGCCGCAGGCAGCACTGAGGGAGCTCCATGGTAAGAATGAGGAGGGAGAGAGTGACCTCTGTGGATCTGGTACCTGGAAGGTAAAGAACAATAAAGCAGGCAAATATATGGAACACTGGATTCTGCATATCAGTAGAAGCTAGCTTGGACAAATGCCCATCCACATGGTTGGCATACCTCCCTGTAATGCCAGAATGATGTAGAATCTACCCCCAAGAACTTAGAGAACCCATAGGCAGAAGAAGGGAAGGTAAAGTAGAGTAGTGGGTTGGGAGGGAGAGGGAAAGGTTAGATTTTAGAAGTATGAAGTAATTGAATATGTACTTTCCCAAATCAATGTTAAGGTGGAAATAATGGAGCCTAACATAAAAAAATTATCTTTACATAATGTGTGGTTGTTTTTCCCCCTCTAGAGATCGAACTGAAGTTCTCAGGCAGATTAGGCAAGTGCTATACCACAGAGCTACAGCCCCAGGTCTGTTTTATGTCTGAAGTTTGTACTTAATTGTATAATCAACTTTACATGAATGGAAGCATACTGTGCTGTTTTCTAACCTGTTTATTTTTATTTTTCATTCAAAAATATTTAGTAGCATTTTTCCATGTCAGGACACAAATGTTTAACACCTTTTCTAATAGGTGTGTAGTGTTAATTGTGTGTTTGTCTAACTAGTCCCCAAGGTAGGATAGTTAACCTATTTCAATGTGCTTTTTACCTTTATTACAAACCCGAGAAAAATGCTTCTTACAATTGCAGGGAAAGTAGTTTTTTATAATTATGTAGTTTGACTATAATTTTCTACACTTGTTTTATTTCAAATAAGTAAAGTTTTTATACTTTGAGAAGTCTATCACAGATTGGAAATTGTGGCTAGAACTTTCCTTATTGTTTAGCTATATCATTTTAGAAGATCTTCACATGAAGTATGTGATCACCTATGCTTTTTCCATATAGTTCCATATTTCCTACAATAAAATGAGAAATGGAATTCTGCTATGTGCCTCTGCTATAAACACTTACAGAAAACATTGTTGTCCATTTAATTGTTTTATGGCTTTATTTTTGTTTTGTTATTCTATTAGTGTGCACGGATAAAACTAAACTCCAGTTTGAAACATGTAAGGAAAACAAACAATGTCTTGTTCTGTAGTATGGAGAGAGTACAATCATGCTAGGTCAGGGAAAATAGGCTTCAATGTTCATACTGATGAGTCACATAGTTAAGTTTGACTGATTTCATAAAGTATAATATATAGTATTTATTATTATGTATAATATATATTATATATTATTTTACATGAAATTTAGTGTTTTAAGATGTCTCCAACTGGTTTAATTGGTTAAGAGATACTTAGGCATGCTTTCTTAATCGTTGGAAAGTTGATTTTAAATGAATTTTAATTTTCCTTGGATAAAGACTTCTTTTGTAAATTAGTAATTTTGATGTACAACTTAATGGGTCTCATTATGAGATTTCCATGCATAGACTTCATTGAACATTGCTCACATTAACTTCCCCCTTACCCTCTCAGGACCCTCCTCCCCCATTCTCTCCCTTCCCACCAATGATTTCCTTTCTACTTGCATGTCTTTTCTGTCAGTATTTCTATCTGTCTATCTATCTATCTATCTATCTATCTATCTATCTATCTATCTATCATCTATCTATCTATCGAGCTATCTATCTGTCTATATCCTGATTTTGCCATTAAGGCAATGCACATGATGTTTTCTTTTTCTCCCATTGCCCTTTCTTCTTGCCCCCTCCCCATTTACTTTAGTCCATTATCTTTCCCTATTTAAATCCTACCTGCTTTCATGATCTCTATTTTTAATAATGAGTATATATTATAGTCTAACATCTACATTTGAGAGAAAACATGTGATATTATCTTTCTGAGTCTGGCTTAATTTGCTTAAAATGATGATCTCTAGTTCCATCCATTTCCCAGTAAATGACAGCAAATGCCATAATTTTGTCCTTCTTTATGTCTGAATAGAACTCCAAGGTGTACAAATATCACAATTTCCTTATCCACTCATCTGTTGATGGACACACAGGTTGATTCCATATCTTGACTACCATGAATAATGTTATAATAAACATGGATGAGCAGGTATTTCTATGGTACATTGACCTATATTCCTTTGGATATATACCCAGGAGTGGAATAGCTGGGTCATACAGCAGTTCTATTTTTAGTTTTTTGAGGTACTTCCATACTGATTTCCATAGTGGCTGCACCAACCTGCATTTCTAACAGCAGTGTGCAAGAATTCCTTTCTCCCTGCATCATGGCCAACAGTTGTTGATATTTGTTTTGTTAGTGGTAGCCATTCTGACTAGAATGAGATGGTATTTCAATGTAGTTTTGATTTGCATTTCCCTGATGGCTAAGGATATTGAGCATTTTTTTCATGTGACTATTGGCCATTTCCCTCACATGTCTGTCAGTTTGTCACACTGTGGGGGCTTGCTTGCTGCGATGAGGCTGAGAGCTCTGCCACTGGTACCTCAGATATAAGCAAGGTTACCCATGGTGGATAGGTTTTCAGCTGAGCTTCCAGACTAAGACACACTAGGGAGTAGGACCTGGTGAACCACTCCCAAAACAACTAGCCATTTAAAACCCTATGAATAGCAAAGAAACACTGTCAGATATACTGCCAGAAAATTAGCACCCCAGCGTGGAAGGCACTCAAAAGACTACTGGGGAAGAGTTGCCTCCTCAAAGGAGAGTCTACCGTGATGACGGAAATGGAGTAAAGCCCCACGGTGCTCAACTTGCTGATGAGGCACAACTCAAAATGAGGAGAAACAACTGTAAACATCCATTAATAATTGGAACATGGAATGTATGTGCTATCAATCTAGGAAAATTAGAAATCATTAAAAGAGAAATGGAGTGCATAAACATTGACATTCTAGGCATCAGTGAGCTAAAATGGACTGGCATAGGCCATTTTGAGTCAGACAATCATATGGTCTACTAGGCTGGGAATGATAAACTAAAGAGAAATGGGGTTGCATTCATCACCAAAAAAGATATTTCAAGATCTGTCATGAAATACAATGTTGTCTGTGATAGAATAATATCCATATGCCTACAAGGAAGGCCAGTTAATATGACTATTATTCAAATTTATGCATCCACTACTAAGGCCACAAATGAAGAAAGGGAAGAATTCTATCAGCTTCTGCAACCTGAAATAGATCAAACATGCAATCAAGACATACTGATAATCACTGGTGACTGGAATGCAAAGGTTGGAAACAAACAAGAAGGCTCAGTAGTTGGAAAATATGGTCTTGGTGATAGAAATGAAGCTGGAGATCGCATGATAGAATTTTGTCAGACCGATGACCTTTTCATTGCAAATACATTTTTTCAACATCATAAACGGAGACTATACACATGGACTTCACCAGATGGAACATACAGGAATCAAATTGACTACATATGTGGAAAGAGACAATGGAAAAGCTCTGTGCAAAATGTCAAAACAAGACGAGGTGCTGACTGTGGATCAGACCATCAAGTTCTCCTATGCAAGTTCAAACTGAAGCTGAAGAAAATTAGAACAAGTATACAAGAGCAACGGTATGACCTTGAGTATATGCCACCTGAGTTCAGAGACCACCTCAAAAATATGTTTAATGCATTAGACACAAATGATAGGAGACCAGAAGAGTTGTGGCATGACATAAAAGATATCATTCAAGAAGGAAGCAAAAAGTTCTTAAAAAGACAAGAAAAAAAAAAAAAAAAGAAAAGACCAAATTACATGTCAAAAGAGATAGTAGAACTTGCCCTTGAACGTCGAGCAGCTAAAGTAAAAGGAAGACATGAAGAAGTTAAGGAAGTAAACAGAAGATTTCAGAAGGCACCTCGAGAAGACAAAAACAAATATTATAATGACATGTGCAAGGAGCTGGAGGCAGAAAACCAAAAGGGAAGAACACGCTCTGTGTTTCTCAAGCTTAAGGAAGTGAAGAAAAAAATTCAGCCTCGAGTGGCAATAGTGAAAGATTCTACAGGGAAAATATTAAATGATGCAGGAAACATCAAAAAAAGATGGGAAGAGTTATACAAGTCATTATACAAGAGTCATTATACAAGAGTCATTATACAAGAAAGAATGGGTAGATGACCAACCAAGGTTGCATATGACCAAGAGGTTGCATATGAAGAGGAACCAATGGTGTTGAAGGACGAAATGGAAGCCTCCTTGAAAGAACTGGTGAAACACAAGGCTCCAGGAATTGATGGGATACCAATAGAGATGTTTCAACAAACAGATGCAGCACTGGAGGTGTTAACATGTTTGTGCCAACAGGTTTGGAAAACAGCTACTTGGCCAACTGACTGGAAGAGATCCATATTTGTGCCTATTCCCAAAAAAGGGGGATCCAACAGAATGTGTAAACTATCGGACAATATCATTAATATCGCACACAAGTAAAATTCTACTAAAGATCATTCAGAAGAGACTGCAGCAGTATAAAGACAGGGAATTACTGGAAAATCAAGTGGGATTCAGAAGAGTGTGGGGAGCCAGGGACATCATTGCTGATGTCAGGTAGATATTAGCTGAAAGCCGAGAATATCAGAAAGATGTCTATCTATGTTTTATTGACTATGCAAAGGCATTTGATTGTGTGGATCATAACAAACTATGGATAACACTTCAGAAAATGGGAATATCAGAACACCTAATTGTGCTCATGAGAAATCTATACATGAACCAGGAGGCAGTTGTTTGAATAGAACAAGGAAACACTGCGTGGTTTAAAGTTGAGAAAAGTGCACGTCAGGGCTATATACTTTCACTATATCTCTTCAATTTATATGCTGAGCAAATAATTCAAGAAGTTGGACTTTATGAGGAAGAATGCGGCATAAGATTGGTGGAAGAATCATTAACCACCTGTGTTATGCAGATGACACAACTCTGCTTGCTGAAAATGAAGAGGGTTTAAAACATTTACTGATGAAGATCAAAGATCATAGTCTTCAGTAAGGATTGCGACTGCACATCAACAAAACAAAAGTCCTTATGACTGCATCAGCATGCAACTTCACAATAAATGGAGAAATGATTGAGGTTGTCCAAGATTTTGCTTGGCTTGGCTCTATAATCAACACCCGTGGAAGCAGCAGTCAAGAAATCAAAAGACGCATTGATCTAGGAAAAGCTGTGGTAAAAGATCTCCTTAGAGTATTGAAAAGCAAAGATGTCACATTGAAGATGAAGGTGAGTCTGACTCATGCCATTGTATTTTCAGTCCATCATATGGTTGTAAAAGCTGGAACATTGAACAAGGGAGACCGAAAAAGAATTGATGCTTTTGAATTGTGGTGCTGGAGACATCTATTGAATATACCAAAAGACTGCCAAAAGAACCAACAAATCTGTCCTAGAAGAAGTGCAACGAGAGTGCTCCTTTGAAGCAAGAATGGCCAAACTGCATCTTACATATTTCGGACATGTAGTCAGGAGAGATCAATCCCTGGAGAAGGACATCATGTTTGGGCGAGTGGCAGGTCAACGCAAAAGAGGAAAACCCTCCACCAGATGGATTGACACAGTGTCTGCAATAATGGGCTTAAATATAAATAAGATCATGTGCCTGGTACAGAATTGGCAAGTGTTTCGATCTGCTGTACATAGGGTTGCTATGAGTCGGACTCGATTCGACGGGACCTAACAACAACAACAACTGACCATTTGTACTTCTTCTTTTGAGAAGTCTGTGTTCAGTTCTTTTGCCCGTAGTTTGACTGGATGCTTTGCTTTTATGGTGTTTAATTTTTTGAGTTCTTTATATATTCTAGATATTAATCCCCTGTCTGATGTATAGCTGTCAAAGATTTTCTCCCATTGTGTAGGCTGTCTCTTCACTCAGATATTTGTGTCCTTTTCTATGCAAGTTTTTTAATTTATGCAATCCCATCTGTCAGTTATTGGTATTCTTTCCTATGCTTTTGAGGCCCAATGGAGAGAGACTTTTAAAAAATATATATTATGAACTTTGGCATGGGGAATCTGATGCCTGCATTATATTTTAGTATTATTTTATGACAGTTACTGAGATTACTTCTATTTTTCAGCCACTAAAACATAAAAGAGGCCCAGCTGGACATTTTACTTTTGTGGAGCTGAACATGATGTTTAGGATAAATTTAAGTTACCAAAGCACGACAGACAGGTAAAAGAGACAGCATGAGGGAAAACAAGGAATGGTCTTAGTCTAGACTTTTATTTGAAAACAATGGTTTGGAGGTGGAATGGATGGTGGTGAAAGTTTCAATATATTATATTTGGGGTGACTTTGGTTCAACTACACTAAAAATAGTAGAAAATGAAGGATTAGAGCTTTGATAAAAGAAACTCCGGGCATCTATTTCACAGAGAAGCCCACATAAACATGTTTGTGAGGCTGGGTTGTAAAAGTAGAAATGTGAATGACATCTACTAGGGAGGAAATATGTACAGAGGAGCATCTGTTAGGATGAGCATAACTTTACCTTTATTCTTTAAATGACTTTGACATCTGATTTCTAGAAAACAATGACAGAAATAAAACAAAATATTCCCATCAAGGTCTGCAACCGTAGCACCTTGGTATCAATTCTCACTTGATCTCAGAAGCTAAGCAGGGTCTGCCTGGTTAGTCTTTGGGTGGGAGACCGCCTGGCAATATCAGGTGCTAGAGGCTAGGGGGAAGAACCTGGCAACTCACTCCAGAAAAAATCCACCATTGAAAACCCTATGAATAGCAGAGAAGTATTGACAATTGTGCTGGGCATGGCAGTGTTGGGGAGTGTCTCATTCTGTTGCACATAGGGTCACTATGAATTGGACATGATTCGATGGCATCTAATAATAACAACATCAATAATTCACATCAACATCCCTTTGATTTGTTGAATGAAAGTTGCCTTTCTGTGGAGCAATTGCAAGGAATAGATGTAGAAGATTGAAGAGCCCAGTACTTTTCTTCCTTCATATATGGTGCTAGGGTCTGAATGTTTGTATCCTCTCAAAATTTATCCATTGAAATCCTTACCCTCAAGATAATGGTATTGGGAGTTAGAGTTTTGGGGAAGTGATTAGGTCATGAGGGCAGAGCCTTCATGCATGAAATTAGTGCTAGTATAAAGGGTACTCAAGAGATGTCTCTCCTCTACTTCTGATGTAGCAAGAAGGTACTGACAAGGAGGAGATAAACTACCACCAGATACCAAATCTGCTGGCACCTTGATCATGGAATTCCTTGCCTCTACATGTGTGAAAAATAAATATCCATTGTTCAGAAGCCACTTAGTTTATGGTGTTTTGCAATAGCAGCCCAAATGGACTGAGGCATGTGCACAGTGTAAAGAATTTAATTCATAGGTAACAAATGAAAGAAACCTAGATAGCTCAAAATTTTGATTAAAACATAAAATAATTCAATTAGAAAGCACAAATCTGAAATGATTCTCTATAAACTGTCATGCTTAAATATCTTTCATGTGGCAGTATGAAAATATGAATTAGTTGTACTCGTTAGTGTCCTTCCCCCTAAAATGATGGAAACTGTGAGAAGCAAATGAAAACCTGGCAAGCTGTCCAATCTCATCAAGGTCAAGGCATGGCACCAGGCACTGATGGAGCTCTGTCCACTGCTCATATTGATGATGAACAGTTTATCCTTATTTCCTGTGAGTGATTGAAACCTTGAAACTTTCCATGGTTTCACTGGTGATCATATTGATGGAAGAGCTTGCAGCACAAGAAATCTGTGCCCAAGCTGGCTCCAAATAAAACCAGAGCTCACCAACTTGCGCCAGGACACACTATTACAGATGAGGGAATTATGCAATGGTGGTGCTGAGAATCTCACTCTTAAGGCTGGCTACATAATGGGAACATATTGAGAGAGGTGTAGATACTTTATTTTTGAAAAATCAAAAGAATGAGAAGCAGACAAGGAACTCTAGCTTTGATTAATCCTCTGTATAAGCTCTGGAAAAGGAAACAAATTTTGTGTCACTCCAATAATGAATGCTGTTCACAAATTTCCAGAGATTAATGTATTGTAATGCGTAGTTCTGCCCACCAGGGAGGTGTCAATGCTATTAGGATTGATACATTTTATCAGATTGAGACAGTCATTCCCCAATCTTTCCAATATTTGAGAAAAGCACTGTTTCATCTTTTGACAAATTAGCCCCTTTGTGCTTCTGATCATTGCTATCAAATTTTGGAATCTATTAAGAATCATTTATAGAACTTAATACACATTCCTATGTCTTAACTTTAATCAATCATTAATAGGAAACTGGAATGTTATTTTTAAATCATTACTCTAGAGATCACTGATGTGGGAGTTCTGGACCATAGCTTTAAGTGAAAAACTCTAAAATAGAGCATTTACTTGATACCTTACAATAAAAATGGAATGTTAATTTGGATGAGACATTGACTTATTAGGACCAATTGATGTTGATTAGGAATACATGGACTAATATTTTGTGTTGCTTTTGGATTCCATGACTCCACATTAAACCAACCACATTAAATCAAACCAGTATGTTTGATGGCACAAATACTGCATCTCTCCATGGATATGTATTATCCACAAAAGTCACAATATGGGTGCCTGAAATACCTAGCTGAAAGTTTTAGTTTTGTTTTCTACATTTGCTTTTTGGACCTTATAATTCTGGTTTTACTGGTTCTCAAGACATCTAGAAATATCTGGATATTTCATGGCAATGTCACTTGGGTTGGCATTGTTCATATAGGTGAGTCAATTTTTTTTCTAGGATCATCAGGACCAATTTCATGTGTGTGCTGGAAACATTAGTGTTTAATGTTCTTCCTCTGTCACTTGTTTACTCACTTCCAGCTCTGTAATCAAAATTAGGCCAATCACTGAAGAACATGTTTAAGCAGGCATATGATCTCCACATTAAAATCCTTTTAAACTTACCTTTCTTTACCCATTTTAAACCTTGATGTATATACCTCTTTCTTTGCTCTGGATTTAATGTTATTATATTAATGTAAACACATTAACATTATTCTCTTTCCTTTTCTAACTCTGAATGAATTCTCTAATATTTGCAAATTTACCCAACCTAACTCATTTGTAAAATGTCCCCCCCCAAATTGCTCTTCTGTAGCATTATATACAAACACAGACAGGAAGCATCACTGTGCTCTGCCAAACCCTGGCCCCAAAACTCAGTGTGATGAAATCAGGCATCAGAAAATAAAGGGCATATGGTCTCATTTCTTGAATGGAGCCCAGAAAAGCAAAGATTTCCTGCACTAGTGTGGTGCAACTCTAGTGAAGATAAGGGAGAGGATGAACACTTTAGACAAAGATGAATAGGCAGCACTCCCATCCTTGATTTTCTTAAGAAAGCAGAGAAAATGTACCTGGGAATTTTCTGCAATACAAAAAATGTGCATAGAGGTGGCTGATAAAAGGTGAAGAAATTTCAATGAAACTTATAAGTACAGCACAGAGTTCTAAGTATTTTGACCAAACCACTGAGCTGAGACCACTGTATTCTAGTTTCCAACCAGATATGACTGTGAGGGACAGACCAAGTGATGTTCATATAGCAGCTATCAGCATGGACAAATGATGATGACCATTTCAGTTCTTTCCAACAATGTCATGGTATTATGGAAGCCTACCTGGAGTTTGATGCCTGTCTGGAAGAAGGGGAAAGAAAAACTTGAATGGACTCAGTAGACACTTGAAATGACTAAATTTATCTGGAGTTAAGTTTGCTGCCACTAAGAAGAATGGAGGATCAAAATAATATTAAACTGTAATATCTGTTAAAGTTAATTTTTGTTGTTCATGCAATTTTGAATTGTGTGGCCTAAACATTTTCTACCATGACACTTTCAAGAATGTTTTATACTTTTAGGTACATCTTTACAAAGGTCTAAGGAAAATTACAATGTCAGCAGAGGTGCCTTAGCTCTCATCATCCTTCCTGCATCCTGTCTACTTTCTGTCCCTTCTGAACTCTCTATCCTGATATCCCTTAAAATGATGTCTATTAAAAAGTTAAGTCTCTAAAAGTCAAGCAATAAAGAATTTATTGATTTTATTGTTGTTGTTAGGTGCTGTCGAGTTGGTGATTGACTCATAGTGACTCTACATATAGTAGGCAAAACCCCTAAAAGTTAGTGCTTCTTTGCTATTCATAGGGTTTTCAATGGCTGATTGTTATTTTTTGGAGTGGGTTACTGGGTCCTTCTCCCTTATTGACCTTAGCCAATGGTATAACTAGAAAATCTTATGGGAAATGGCCTTTAGGGTTGGTTTGAACCAAATATTAATGACTTGGATGTCATGTCTCTATGGTTTTCTTAGGTTGTCCTCCTCTGTGGGGCCTATTTTATCTTTGTTGTTGTTAGGTGCCGTTGACTCAGGTCTGACTCATAGCGACCCTATGTATAGTAGAACTAAACACTCCCCTACTCTGTGCAAGGCACTTGATCTTATTTATGTTTAAGCCTATTGTTGCAGACATGGTATCAATCCATCTAGTGGAGGGGTTTCCTTTTTTTAATTGACCTGTCACTCTCCCAAATATGATATCCTTCTCCAGGGATTGGTCCCTCCTCACTACCTGTCCAAAATACATAAGACACAGTGTAGCCATCCTTGCTTCCAAGGAGCACTCTGGTTGCACTTCTAGGACAGACCTGTTGGTTCTTTTGGCAGTCCATGGCATATTCAATAGATGTCTCCAGCACCATAATTCAAAAGCATCAATTCTTCCCATCTTCCTTGTTCAATGCCCAGCTTTTACCACCATATGATGCAACTGAAAATACCATGGCATGAGTCAGGCACATCTTCACCCTCAATGTGGCATTTTTACTTTTCAATATTTTAAAGAGATCTTTTGCCACAGCTTTTCCCAAAGAAATGCATCTTTTGATTTCTTAATTGCTGCTTCCACGGGTGTTGATTGTAGAACCAAGTAAAGCAAAATCTTGGACAACCTCAATCTTTTCTGCATTTATTGTGAAGGTGCATACTGAACCAGTTGTAAGGATTTTTATTTTGTTGATGTTGAGCTGCAATCCATACTGAAGATTATGTTCTTTGATCTTCACCAGTAAATGTTTCAAATCTTCACTTTCAGCAAGCAGAGTGGTGTCATCTGCATGACATAGATTGTTAATTAGTCTTCCTCCAATCCTAATGCCATATTCTTCTTCATAAAATCTAACTTCTCACATTATTTGCTCAGCACAGAAATTGAAAAGAGATGTTGAAAGGATACAGCTCTGACGCACACCTATCTCAACTTTAAACAAAGCAATGTTACTTGTTCCTTTGGAACGACTGCCTTCTGGTCCATGTACAGATTCCTTATGAGTACAATTAGTGCTCTGGTATTACCATTCTTCACAGTGTTATCCATAATTTTTTATGACCCACACAGTCAAATGCCTTTGCATAGCCAATAAAACATAGATAGACAGCTTTCTGATATTCTCTGCTTTCAGCTAATATCTGACACCAGCAATGATACCTGTGGTTCTCCACCCTCTTCTGAATCTGGCTTGATTTTCCATCAGTTCCCTGTCTATATACTGCTACAGTTGCTTTAGAATGATCTTTATCCTTAGGCTGGTGTACACCATCATTGCAAGAAGGCTGCCAGCTATAGAATCCATAGCCACCACTTTCTTCATTCAAATCTAAGGGAAGATGGGGATTTTCTTCTCATAATCATGAAATAAAAAATTCTAAGTTTTACTCTGACTATGCTAATTTGGTTACATGTCCACACTTGAATGATTCACTATACCAATACAGACCCTTATTCTCATTTGCTTAGCCTTAGTATACAACATGCCTGAATCTATAAAGGACCTAAATGGCTCAGATCCAACAAGGTCTACCTTTGAAGCTGGAGTAGGCTAATCTCTCCCATACCATATAGCTGCTATACAGAGAGAGGAATGAATAGAAGGGTTTGTTATAATTGCCCATATCAGTAAGTATTGTCTGTGTCTTCTTCATTAAGTTATTATGTTCTTTTATATAATCTCCTAAAGATTTCTAATACATTGATTTTGTTAACTAGATAATTTAAGTTGTATCATTGAGGGTACTCAATAGGAAAATATATGGCCCTCTGGAGCCAATAAACTACTTTTATTGTACTATAAAATTAGAACAGTTTCAGACATAGTAGATGAGATCAACTCCATAGAAGATCAGCAGAGAGTATCTTTGGGGTGCTACAAATTACATAATTTTTGAGAAATACCTGAATCTAAAAAATGTTTTACATTTATAAATGCTGGCTATTTTAATCAATTTGGGAGAGTGGCTATTTCAATCAATTAGGGACTGTTCTTGGCTCTGATTAAGGTATTTTCAGATAAGATGAGTCATTGATAGAGTAGAATAAAATGACTCATATCTTTGTGTATTGAGAGACTATTAACATGCACAACATCCATCCTGGGGAGTGATTTCACTCTGTATTTTAAAGTCAAATTGAAGGCTTCTTTTTTGCAAGCCTGTTCAACACAATAGGCTATAATGGGACTTTTAGACTTCTTTGGGCCCAAACTACTCATAAAATTATTCATTGTAATGGCTCCTTTGGAGTAGAGACAGGATTTGATATAAATGTTTGTAAGAACAATGGGTGTTGCTGATTACATTTCCAATGATGTCAAATAGAAGCTTAAGGGAGAGCAAGAATTTTGGAGGTGAGATATTTTGCTATCACGAGATGACAAGACTACTAGTCAGAAAAGCACTAGTGGGAGTTATTGATTCAGAATACATGCTATTAGTAGAGCCTGAGGGACTGTATACATATGGATTTTATTTGGTACAAGGCATATAATGTTTTACACAGATTGTAATATAAATAACATTTTCAATGTAAAAATACATTCGATGTATAGTGCACAAAACTATATGAATATTTACATTTTATATATAATGTACAAATACAATATATATATTTGTTGCATTAATAAAGTAGGACTACTATTTTACTTCCTAGATTTTTATGAACCTTAAAAGCTAATTAGTAATTCTAAAATATGTTCCTATTTATTCCTGGAAGACATGAAGCTACAGCTTGCTAACTTACATTTTTATGGTAATTTAGTTGCTCTATATTTAACTGATTTTCTGAGTAGTGATGAGGAATAAGCTTTCTCAAGAAAATTTAGTTTGTATTTAGGAACATAATAGAAATTTACTGATTCATTTAGCAACTATATGCTTGGAAAGAACATAATTAAGGATATTGGAAGACAAGAAGATCCACTCTTGCATTTAAGATTGGGCTATACCAACAATGCTAAAGTATGTTCTTATAGCTAATCTACCATCTGCCCACTCTGATAATATGCTATATTGAGACAGAACTCCCTACAGATGGAAAGCTAAAAAAATTGATGTTTCTTTATCCTTAACTGCTACCTTGTGAAAAGAACAGAGAGATGCACAGGTAAAGATACTAAAACTTTATTAATAGCAGACCTTAACTTTTCTTCCTGTTCATAGGATTTCAGAACTTTTAGTGTTAATCAAGCAAACTTTCTTATCACATTTAATAATGCGTAGGCAGGTAAGTCAAGTCATTCTTCTTGGGATCACACTTAATAATTGGCAAAATCAGATTCTTTGGCAGTCAGAATCATTTGGGTATTTTTTCTGTCATATAAAAGCTAGAACTAGGGTCAAGATTGGGATTTGTAGCCCTCTAGCACAGACCAGCCTGCAGCCTTAGCCCTGTGGCATCTGTTCCCATCAGATCTCGGAAGCTAAGCAGGGTCAGGCCTGGTTAGTACTTGGATGGGAGGCCTCCTGAGAACACCAGGTACTGTAGGCTTGGGAGATAGACCAGGCAATCCACTCCCAAAAATCAATCCGCCATTGAAAACCCTATGAACAGCAGAGAAGCACTGACAATAGTGTTTCTCCTGTTGTATGTAGGGTTGCTATGACTCAGATACTGACTCTATGGCACCTAACAACAATAACAACAGCAGAGACCTACCATATTTAGAGGAATTTCCATTTTGCTGTAAGTGTAAAGAGAAATCTTTGGAACACTTTTAAATAACAGTGAAGTGGTTTGATTTACATTTTAAGAAGGTACCATTGGTACTGTGAGAACAAATGGTGGACAGGTTCCTGCCATAATCAAACCAGGAATATCAAGATTTAGGATAAAAACCAATGGCTATGGAAAGAGATATTGACACACTGACAATATTTAAAAGTAGAATAATAAAGTGATTGTTAGGAGACATACAGAGAAAACTGGTAATAATTGTTAGATTTCTTATTTTAATAATGTAATGGATCATGGGACAGTGATACTATTTACAGGTATGAAGAAGACTAGATGGGGTAATAAGTTTGGGGGACCCCATTGTAGACCCCATTGATCAAATATGGGACAAGTTAAGCATAAAAATAATTATTGATTGGATTATATCTCATTGAAATAATTTTTAATTCATACTGATAACAAAGGTAAATAAATTAGCAAAATAATAGGGAAAGATTCTTCTTTATAGTAAAGTGCCAATTAATAAATACAAAAAGACTGATCAAGTGGAAAATCACCACTTTTCAACCATCCCAGTTACAATTGGCTGAAGCAGAAATCCTTAAAGGACAGTAAAATAATGTGGTAGAAGTTTGTGGGAGAACAGAATCATAGGATAATATCAAAGTTCCTCTACTCCATGCTATTACTCATTAATTGCAAAGAACAATAAGGTATCTTTACAGTGGAGAAATGTGGCAGACAAAATAGTGATCAGAGCTAACATGACCTCTAGTGGCATGTAGTGCATACTGTGGCTTGCTACCCAAGTGCCTCTTCAGGACTGAAGGATGTACTTTCAAAGCTAAAGTACTTCTGTCAGACAACCTCCAGCCGTCAGCTCTTTTTGGAGTTGCTTTGACTGAAGAGGTGATTTCACTCAAGCATGTTCCTGCTTCCCAGTGTCTGATTGAGACAGGTATATAAAGGCCAGTCCTTTTGCCCAATGCTGGGTAATTCTAAAGGACCATTTTGCAGCTTCATTCCTCCTTGCAGGAATAGCAGAGGCTTTTTTTGAGATTGCATACCAGCTCAACTTCTCTCAATACTGACTCTGTCTTTCTTTCTGCTTCTCCCAAGCTGGTGAATTCAAGAGCTCTTGATAACATCCTTTCATATTAGCCTTCCTGTCAAAGTGTGCTTCTTGGTGAATCAAACTTGTGTAAAATACACTGATAGTATGTGTCTCTGTATCTTTGGATGTGCTGTACTCAGAAGGCAATCTATCAATTTTGTAACAGTCTTGGAAAAACAAAACTGAGCCAAATTATGAGGAAACATTCAGACAATCCCAAAGTGAGGTATTCTTTAAAACTGGTCTATATTCTTCAAAATGTTTATATTGCTTATCTATGTTTGTGGGGCGTCACCCTGCTGCTGGACTCACTCCGGCCATGAGCAAGGATCAGCAGCCAAAGACCTGTCTTCTGGTGAGGGGGAGCTGGGCACCCAGGAGCCGTGCCACCCAGAAAGGAGGCTTATGCCCATGGCTGCTCTGAGAAGCCTTGAAAAAGGCAGGCTCAGAGGCTTCTGCCAATGGCTGCTCTGAGAAGCCTTGAAAAAGGCAGGCTCAGAGGCTTCTGCCCAGGGCTGCTCCTTGCTTCTTTTCTTCCCAATGAAGAGGCCGACTCCAAGTGCTATGCTCCAACAGCTCTTTATTGTTTCCTTGTCTGTCCCGATCGATGGAATGGACCCAGACTGCTCCATGTATTGCCTTTATATACTTTTTTGGGGCTTGTTGGGGGACCAATCAGAGGCAGTTACCTCATACGGGTTTCAGCCAATCAGAGGGGATATTCAAATTTGGTTTTGTAGAAGTAGCCAATCAGGGGTGGTTCCAGAATGGTCCAATCAGGAGCCATTCTGGGGTTTGGAAACAGCCAATCAGTGTTGAGGGGCCAGAGGCAAGGGAATAGATGCCAGACCCATCTTGGGGAGCTCGATGACCCTGAGTTCCAAGATGTAGGGCAAAGGTGACTGCCTGGGGAATAAGCCTCAGTCCTCCAAGGGAGCCTAGATAGGCCCTGGGGCGAACTGCCTCTCTAGCAGTGCCCTACATATGTTTTCTATTTTTTCTATGTTCTTATTGTTAGGTGCTGCTGAGTCGCTGTCCAACTCACAGCGACCCTACATACAACAGGTGAAACACTATTGTCAGTGCTTCTCTGCTGTTCATAGGGTTTTCAATGGTGGATGGGTTTTTGGGAGTGGGCTGCCAGGTCCTTCTCTCAAACCTACAGCACCTGGTATTCCCAGGCAGTCTCCCATCCAAGTATTAGCCAGGCCTGACCCTGCTTAGCTTCTGAGAGCTGACGGAATCAGATGTCACAGTGCTAAGGCTGTAGGCATTTTTTCTATACTCATCATTAATTACTGGGCTAAAATGTAGGTATAAAATACCATTCTTATGGTGGGGGGGAAGCATACAAGAGGGTAAGGGGGAACCTATATGAATAATGTACATCAAAATGCATATATGGAAATGTCACAATGAAAAGCATGTCAGAATGAATCACATTAAGGTGTACATTTAAAATGTCCAATAAAAATACCATTCTTATTAGGAACATAGACATTATATAAATGGAGATAGATAAATTACCTGCTGATGTCAAATAGTATATGTATTTTATATACTGCAAGGTTGTCTGATGTAAGGGCCAGATTCTTTTAAAAATAATTGTTTAGACAATTTGCATAAATGATAAATTTTAAAGTATTGATAAGGCAACTAAATAAGTAAGCAGAAAATTTTCTCTCAGAAGTTTCAGATTCAAAACAAAGTCAAAGATATTTCCTTCCTTAAGAATAAAGTGGGAAATGCCTTTTTCATCCCAAATGGTGTTAAATGACTAGAACAGAATGGATGATGGAATGGAAAAGTAATCTCGGTAAGAAAGAATGCTGGAATTAGGAAATGAGGAAATGACATATAAATGGAGAAGTGAGAAATGAGAAATATTCTCCTTTCAATAATAATAACAATCATCATAATAATACAGCTCAAGTGAATTTAAAATTCTGACCCAGAAACAGGTTTGATTATGAACAAAGATAATATTTGATGTTGGGTTCTAGGAAGTGTAATTATGTACATACATGTTTCTGTTTTAAGAGAGGTAAGATACCTATCAACTCAAAGTATAGTGTGGTTGTGAAAACACATCCTTCCCTCTACTGTAATCAGAAAAGAATGTACTGTGTGGAAAGAAGACCAGAGATTTATTGTGTATTTGTGGGTGAAATTATAACCTGACACAAATGTGTGTGTCTATGTGTGTGTGTCTGTGTATGTGTGTCTGTGTGTATGTGTATGTGTATGAGAGGGGATGGAGAGAGAGAGGAGAGAGAAGGAAAGGGAGAGAGGAAGAGAGAGAGAGAGAGAGAGAGAGAGAGAAAGAGAGAGAGAGAGAGAGAGAGAGATTGTATTTTATTTCCCAAGTTAAATAGTAAGCTGACCAGAATTCCAGAATTTCTGGAAATGCAAGACTCATTAACAGTTTTATGCCATAGAGATTTTTCTTTAACGCATAATTTGAGCAAATAATTAGGTTGTTGTTGTTGTTGTTAGGTGCCGTTGAGTCGGTATCCGACTCATAGTGACCCTCATAGGGTTTTCAATGGCTGACTGTTTCGGGATTGCCTTGGGAGTGGATTGCCAGGCCCTTCTCCCATTTTTGTTGTGCTGGGAATTGAACTCGGGACCTCAGAGACTGCAGCGCAGTGGTCTACCAACTGAGCTAAATCCCAGCCCAATAATTAGGTATTAGCTTGCAAATAAGAGCCCTTAAACAAGAAAATAGCATAACGCAAAGATTTGTATAGGATAAGAAAAAATGTAGAGCAACAGGGAAAATCAGTAGAATTTGGATAAAAAACAAAAATGAGGAGATAAGAAGATACACTATTCTTTTAGCCAGGTCTATGTTTTTATCAAGTCATAGAGTGAAGCAACTGGTGGTTTCTGTCAGAATTCCTTTGAATATCATTTATAATTGGCATAGAGGTACTATAAATACTTTTAACACTAGAATTGTTAGGCTGTATATTATGTATTTTGGACATGTTGTCAGAAGGGACCAATCCCTGGATGAGGACATCATGTTTGAGAGTGGCAGTTCAACGGAAAAAAAAAAAGAAGACTCATAACTAGATGGATTGACACAGTGTCTGCAACAATGGGCTTAAACGTAAAAAATATCCTGTCCATGGCACAGTGCTGAGTAGTGTTTCATTCTGTTGTACCTAGGGTCACTATGAGTTGGACCTGACTTGATGGGACCCAATAACAACAATAACAATCCCTTAACTAAATTTAATTTAGCAAGTGCTTCCAATGCCCTCTCTGACACCCAATGGCAGATGTTCACCACATGTAAAACAATTGCAGCTAGTACTGTATTCTTGGTAAACTTGGCTATTCTAATTCCATTAGTTGGACCTTAAGGTTGTCAAGAGTCAATGGGTACTAAGTTACAGTTAGATAGGAGCAAGAAGCTCAAGTGTGATATTGCACAAGAGGGTGATGAAAGAGAACAATAATATAGTATACAGTTTTAAAAGCTAGAAGAAAGGATTTTGAAAGTTTTTACCATCAACAAATAATGTTTGAAAAGATAGATATATTTAATCTAATTTAAACATTACATAATATATTAATATATCAAAGCATCATGCCACCCAATTAATGTGTATAATTTTAAAAATGTTTTTATCTATCAGTTAAAATAAATTTAATTGAAAAAATTAAACATAAAGCTGGTGTAGTGGTGCATACCTGTAATCCCAGAGACTAGGGAGGTGGAAGCAAGATTGCAAGTTCAAGACCAGAGACAACCTGTGTAATTTAGGGAGACTCTACCTCAAGATACAAAATTGAAAAGGGGCTGGGGGAACAGCTCAGTGATAGAGCACTTGCAAAGTATGTCCAAGGCCCTGGGTTCAACCTTCAAGCACCACGAAGAAAAATACAAAAAAGAAAAGAAAAAGAAAAAAAATTAGGCATAAAATTTACACAAATCAGAAAAAAATCAATTACATTTTTTATTAAATATAAAATGTGCAAGACCTCAGGTTCAGCACCTCAGTATCACACAAAAAACAAAGTTATTAGAATTTTAAGAAACAAATAAAATTGAACTGCTAAAAACTAAATTGAGCAAGATACTTATAGAAATAGAAGTGTAAAGAAATCATAAAAATAAAACAATTCGGTATTCAGATAACATTGCTAGAGTCTTTAAGTGCTCATTTCACATTAACCCTATCAGGAATGAGAAACTCTAAAAGATTCATTATTGGTGTGGTTTTATACTAGGAGAGGCTTTTATGAGTGGAATCAGACAAGTAAGGCCTGATCTAACATCCATCATTAGTGAATGTACATACATTGTTATATTTTGTAAATTGTTTCACATATTATCATTGTAAAGAATGAAATTCTCTTAAACAGATTGTTTCTATTAAATAAGTCTGTTAGATTGTGCTGATAAGACGGCTGATTTCTAAGGTAACTTACAATTCCAAAACAGTGGGCTCAATATTTTAAACTGATTTTTATAGTCACCATGAATTTCAAAATTCCCAGTTATTGCAAACATTGCTGCTGACAGTAAGAGTCAAAATTCTGTATCTGATAAGGAAAATATCATGGACAGCACCTGTTAGAAATGGTCGACATCAGCTTGATTCTAGGACTCAGTGGGCAGCAATGAGTGCCCAAAGCAAACACATGCTCTTAATAAAAGGGAGAAAAGCAGCCTGTGAGCTGCCTTAAGAATTCTGTCCAACAGCAGTGCCTCATAATGTATGATCCACAGATCCTCCAAATTTGAGCCATCTTATAATTTAACATCATAAAACAATTCTTACACCTATATATCCTTCTCAGTTTTGTTGATGGACTGCCTGAAAATGATATGGGCAGTTAATTATTTTGCAGAAGTCCAGCCAAGCATTTTGACTCTTCACTAAACCCCACTCTGTCCTCCCAAAGCAAAAACGTGTTAACCAGAGTGTGTAGGAGAGACAGGTGATTGTTGTAATGGATTTACCTTTCTGTTACATATGGCAACAGGGTAACTCCTTATTGATTTATGTGATCAATTTCCTGAAAGTTAGACCATGGCTTAATTATGTGTAAAATACACATGAGAACCTCAGTGTGTCTTTTCAGATTATAACAACTTCTCGACCTTCCCTCTTTCAACTCCTTGGCAGCCAACCTATAAATTTAATAGGATAGTGTACTCTCCTGAGGCCGTAAAGAGTTGCAGGACAAACATGGGTAATGGAATGATTTAGTTATTCCTAATAGGGCCACCTTTGAAACAGATTGTTTATTTTCTGATCTACCCAACAAATATGATAAAGAAATTCAAGCTCAAACAAAACGCAAAATAGTCTCCAAAAAACTGTAAAACTTATGCTCTATAAATTTATTATTCTAGAATACGGTGCAGTGGTGCACACTTATAATCCCAGCGACTCTGGAGGCAAAGACAGGAAGATCACAAGTTTGAGACCAGAGGCAGTCTTCGTAATTTAGCAAGACCCTGTCTCAAAACCCAAAACAAAACAAAACAAAACAAAACAACCAAACACACAAACAAAAAAATTTATTATTCTTGAAAATGTTCTGTTCTGTATGTCTTATGAACAAGTTTGTTTCCTTTGATTTTTCACAGACTTCATACTGCTTCTATTGGCATTTATTTATCTGAGATTGACTCTGTGTAGTTTTTCTGAGATTACACTGTAAGAGAACAATTTCATTATAAAAAGTACAGCATTTATAGGGCAACCAGAGCCATTTTCAATTATAGTATTGGATTTTGAACAGCCTTTCATTTTACTGCTGTGAAAATAAAGAGGATAAGTCTGGGTAGAACCACATACTTTGCTTTTTTTTTCTCTCTCTCTCATTCAGTAATTTGAAAGAATAAAACAATGCCGAGAATCATTGGATAACGCGTAATCCTCACACTTGCTTAACAGGAGAAATTCTTTATGTCTAATATTGCCAGTAAATTGGATTAAATTGCTTTTTTATAAGGCTGACTACCACAAGTAGTTTTTCTTATCCAAGAATTAGCATATTGTTGTATACAGAAGCAGTTAGGAATGCCCACAGTCTTATGGGCTTAAAACTAAATAAAGTAATTTGGGCACAAATAGTAAAGGTTAATAAATCTTCATTTAGTTGCCAGATTTGCTCCAAGTTGGTAATAGGAAAATAGCTGTCGGGCATGAGAAGGAATTGAATGATATTGTTTATTGTTCTCCATGCTCATACAACTCCCTTTCTTTACACTGATGATATTTCATTTTGTTTTTATTTATGAATTGGAAAATATCATTTTAAAGATGAAATAACATTTTAAATGGCTTAAAGATAAAAACATAACACACTGGAAAATAGGACTAAGACTCCTTAGAGAGATTTATCTCATATCAATAAAAAGAGTGTCTCTAGAACATCCATGAATATTTTCCATATGGAAAGATGTTACTTCCTTAGAATCCTATGAGCAGTCCTCACAGCATTAAAACTAATAGGAAGGCACATGCAAACAAAAGAAGACCTATGCAATATCTTTTCTTAAAAACTGAAATTCTATATTTCTCATGAGTTGCAAATAGGCCTCTTCTGTGCCAATAAGAGCAAAATTGAAAGGCCTCCTAGGAGAATGCTAAGAACAGCAAAATAACAATCTCAGTACATTCACATTGAAGAAGGCATATTGCATAAATCTTCCAAAAGTCATCCAAAGATTATAAGGGGGAATAAACTGATTGGGGCATGACCTTGGTCTCTCTGTGGAACCCTCAAAAGGTCTTAGATACAAAGACACTGATGCAGTGACTAGGAGCAGCAGACAGAATCAAGTACCTTTTTCTATAGCCACTAGGCTCTGTGCTACCTGACAACTGAATGTGTAGTGTTTGCCTGGTGACTGTGCAAGGCAAAGAAGAGGAGGGAGCTACAGTGAGTGAATGTTCTGAGCTAAAGCTTCTTGGCTCAGCATTGTTCAATTCTCCACATTAATATCATTGCTGCCTCCAAAAAGTTATCTCAGTTAAAGACTGAAGTGTTTTTGGCCAGGGCTTGGGATGTAGCTCAATGGTAGGGCACGTGACAAGCATACGTGAAGCTCTGGGTTCAATCTCTAGTATCACAGTCAGCACTGGTCAACATTGGAAGAAAAACATTTAAAATCTTTATTGTTGTTAGGTGCCATTGAGTCAGTATCCGACTCATAGCGACCCTCAAAGGGTTTTCAGCTGCTGTTTCGGGACTGCCTTGGGAGTGGACTGCCAGGCCTTTCTCCCATTTTTGCAGTGCTGGGAACCAAACTTGGGACCTCAGAGACTGCAGAGCGGCACTCTACCAATTGAGCTAAATCCCAGCCCAGCTTTAAAATCTTTAGGTTACTCACTATTCATTCTCATGAGACTAAAAGACTCCTACAATACCAAAGTTTCTGAAACAAGAATGGCCATTTTTTTTGTTTGTTTCAGGGTCATTTCAGGGAAAAATAGAAATTTTATGCACTCAATTTATAACTTCAAAGTATAAACAGCCTTATGCATTTCAAAGAGGAGGAGGGAGTGTCAGAGATGGGTGCTTTTTAAACTTAAATTCCCTTCAGAAGCATGCCAGGAAGGAAATCAACATGTGCTTTATTTGAACCAACTAAAAGTTCATATTCAGGATATGTTTGAGAAGTAACAATTTGGGAATAGTTTTCTAGTCTTCCATTTGTCATATTCACATAACACTTTGCGCAAAGTGCACTTACACTTATTATTTCATTCTTGAAACAATCTCATAATTTAGAGACTTATTTTGCTGCATCTAATATTGGAAATATTAAGGCTCAGAGAGCTAATGTGAGTTACACAACATCATACAACAGTTAAGCCATTGCTAGGAATCCTTTTATGAGCTAGTCTTCATACAATGAAGATACAGACCATGACTGAGTTGCAGGACTTTATTATATGAACTTTTCTTTCAACTTGGCCTGTAGGGGACTGGCCTAGAGAGGCAGTTTGCCTTGAGGCCTATCTAGGCCCACTTGGAGGTCTGAGACTTGTTGCATAGGCAATAACCCCTGCCCTACATCTGGGAACTCCTGGGCATTGAACATCCCAAGATGGCACTGGCATCCAACTCCTCTCCTCAGACTATTCTACACCTGATTGGATCTTTCCAAATTACCAAATGGCTCCTGACTGGATCATTCGGGAACCACCCTGATTGGTCCTTTTCTCAAACCCAAATTTGCATCTCTCCCCTGATAGGCTGAGGCCTGCTCACCCCATACGAATTGTCAATCTCTGATTGTTGCTGGGTTGGTCCCTGAAGTGAATATAAGGACAGTGAATGGATGAGTCATCATCCATTCCATTGACCCATCCAACCATCGACCCAAGAATCCATTCCACCTACCCAGACAAGGAAGCAATAAACAGCTGTATGGCAAGAGTCAGAGTCTTCACTCAAGAGCTGAGAAACAGAAGCCACCATGGACATAAACTTCTGAGCCTGCCTTTCTCAAGGCTTCTCAGAGTATCCGTGGGTGTAAGCCTCCTCTCCAGGCAGCACAACTCTGGCAACACTTACCATCCAGCGGATGTTCAGCAGCTGAACCTTGCCCTCGGGTGGTGGCCAGTGGCCAGAGTGGGATGCACCACATTGGCCCTCCTCTTGTGGTATAATATCTAGGACACAAATGCATATGCGTATATAAAATGATGTAACAATAAAATCTTGGTAATGCAAGAAAGATGGAGGCAGTAACTATCATAGGCAAATAGGAAAGATCTAAAAAAATTAGAAATTTCCTAGCTGGAGCAGTAGAAAGCTTAAATTCATAGCAGAAGAATCAGTGCATGCAAAGGCATTGCTAAATGAAAGGGGACTAGGTGCTCTTGGATAAAGGAGTTTGTCAGGGTGGTAACAAAGGGTCCCAGTGGAGGCAGGAAGGAGCTCAGACTATAAAAGCCTGCTCAGGAATGAACCTGGAAGGTGAGTGGGTACAGGATAATAGAGATCTTCCATGCCATGTTCACATTTTTTAGCCTGAGTCACAAATGCTTTGGGAACATAGAAATAGATATAAGTCTAATTCTTGGAGATGATGCCCAAGCTTGTAATCTACACTTTAATTTTACTCATTGATTCTGTAAAACCTAATTATATTTAATAGAAGCTTCTATAGTTTTTATGTTGATTTTAACTTTCAGCTTTATTTAATCTAAGCCTTTAAACTAAAAGATGAGTTTGTTAGTCTCAGAGAGTTGCAAGCTTATTTGATTGGTAGGCTTTTTCTTTTTACAGTTTATTTTACCTGATATCAAGTACTATCTGTGGAAATATTCACTTCCAGTTCCTCAGAAATCAGAGCAACAACATTAAGTAGATTCAATTGAAAGAACTAATTACAAAAATGTGCATTTTGGAACATTCTTTATCATCCTGTTTAGTGAATAACTGAATATCATGTCAGGCAAGAGTCTGCAATGTTTATTCATCTGGCTGCCAACTGTCTTCCCTTCCTGTCTCTTACTCCTTGTTTTATAAAAAGAAAAAGAATGCCAGAAGTTAAAAAAAAAAAAAAGAAAGAAAGAAAAACTTGGGCTACTTGTTTTTGTTCACTAAATTAACTGCCATAGTTTTCTTCATTGGGTGCTCTTTCCCATAGCCCTCATTGTTGTTGTTTTTAGGTGCCATCGAGTTGGTGTCCAACTCATAGCAACCCTATGTACAACAGGAGAAACACTATTTTCAGTGCTTCTTTGCTACTTGTAGGGTTTTTAATGGCTGGTTGTTTTTTGGGAGTGGGTTGCCAAGTCCTTCTCTGAAGCCTACAGCACCTGGTGTTCCCAGGTAGTCTCCTACCCAAGAACTAACCAAGTCTGACCCTGGTTAACTGCCAAGATCTGGTGGGATGTGATGCCCCAGTGGTATGGCTGCAGGCATAGACCTCATTGTTCTGCTTTTCTTCCCCCCCTTTTCACCAAATTATTACCTTCCCTGGGTCTCACCTATATCATGATTATTTAAACCTTCACTTTCTAGAAGCTGTCAATGTAAAACACAGCCCTCGCTCCAAAGGGAATAAGAGACAGTTTATTCTAAGCCAAATAGGAGTGACAATAGCCCAGTAACATGGATTCAGGTAATCCTGAATGACACATTCCACTAAAGAAGAGCTTACATGAACTTTTATAATCACAGAATGAAAGAAAGACATAAATCAATGCATTTACTAAATACACTTGTCAAGACATCTGGTAGGCAGGTTATAGCCCAGCAGGGACACCTCTTTAGATTTTAGATGCTATCTTATAACATTTTTAGCTTTAGAATTGGCGTGAGCTGGTGGTCTCTGGAAGTAATACATTCCGAAGGTTTTACCTAATAGTCACAAGCATGTTAGGTCAGATACACTGGTTGGTAATCAATTGCTATTAAGGCAACTAAAGATAGCCCTTGAGAAAAGGCAACTGACTCCAAAAAAACAATATGCCATTGAAAATCCTATGAATAGCAGAGAAATATGACAATAGTGTTTCAAATGTTGTACATAGGGTCACTATAAGTCGGACACTGAATCCATGGCACCTAACAACAACAACAAAGGTAGCCAAGATAATTTTGGTTGTTATAAAACATTCCATCTCTTCATCATCTTAAAGTTCTAGTTAGTCAGTCTCCAGAATCTTTAACATGGATAAAATGCCCAATATCCCTAGCCATTAGGGAAATGCAAATCAATACGATTCTGAGATTCTACCTTATTCCAGTGAGAATGACCAAGATCAATAAAACAAATAACAACAAATGCTGGTGAGGTTGCGGAGAAAAGGGAACACTCTTACACTGCTGGTGGGGTTGTAAATTGGTTCAACCACTTTGGAAATCAATATTGTGGTAACTCAGAAAACTAAAAATAGATCTACTATATGACCCAGTTATACCACTATTGGGAATATATCCAAAGGGAGATGAGTCATCATACCATGGGGACACCTGCATCTCCGTATTCAATGAAGCACTTTTCACAATAGTAAGGATATGGAATCAACCAAAGTGCCTATCAACAGAAGAATGGGTTAAAAAAATTATGGTACATATACACAATGGAATACTACTCAGCAATTTAAAAAAGTGAAATAATGTCATTTGCAGCAAAATGGATGGAATTGGAGAAAATTATCTTAAGTGAACGAACACAAGCTCAGAAAGAGAAATACCACATGTTCTCACTTGTATGTTGGAGCTGAATCAAACTTAAAAGAAGGAAAAAATCCTATACATAAATTGAAACATAACAAAAGGCTCAATTAAACTTAGCATAGGAGGGACAAGTTAAGGAACGGAAAGAAGGAGGGAGGGGTTTAGCACAGGGAAGTGAAGATGGGAGAGGAGATGGGGGAGGAGGACCAATAAGGAGGGAGGAAGGGGAGAGAGGTCAACCTCAATGTAAACAGCACAATTTTATTAGTACAGGAAATAATAATACCAAAGGATAGAAATAATGTAAATGGACTAGATCACTCATATACTATTGCTGAGAATATAAAAAGATAGATTACTATAGAAAAAAGTTTGGACTTAAATCAAAATTGGGATGCATGTATATAATTAAATATTCCCCCAAAAAGACATACAAGTAGAAAGGCGATCAATGGTGGGGAGTGGTGGGATAGGGAAGGAGGGTCATGAGAAGATAAGGGGTAAGTTATGTGAGCAATGTACAATGAAGTGCATATATGGAAATGTTACAATGAAATACATATCAGAATGAAACCCATTAAGTTGTATTAAAAATTTCCAATAAAAAACCTGGATATGGCTTCTTTAGAGAACTTTAGTTCACAAGACAATAAGTAATTACACAAATCTGTAAAGTATCATTATTTTCTAAAATAATAAGCATCTGGTTGGTGGGAGATGAGCATAAGCTTGTTTTAAGTGAAATTAAGACTGGGCTTATCATGAATAGAACATAAAAGAGATTAATAAGTACTAGATTCCCACTGAGAAAGCACAAACCTCATTTTACTTAAGCAAAGTGATCTTAAATCCCATATTGGAGGTGTATAAAATGATAGGTTATTAAATCTCCAAGCTAACTCCATCCCTAGTTTCTCTGGGGACTGAAACCAATGATTGCAATGCAGAAAATGTGGGTTTATTGTGACGTGAGGTGATCAGTGGGGAGGTAACTTAGCAGCCACTTTCTCTTTACTGAAATGTATTCAGAGAAAACAAAGTCCTGGGTCTTTGTTCAGCAAGCAGATTAAGAATTTAATACAATTTCCCAAGTAAGAAATCCTCAGATGCCATCTCACTTCCCTTCTGTCTTTCTAGTTTAAATTGAATAAGATGTGCATCTGAGAAGACAGGAAAAACTGAAAATCGCCCTTAAGATGAATAGGTGAATACAAAAATCAAGCAAAACCAACAGAAATCTATTTGTTCAAGCACATGCCCAGGGACAGTTGACTGCTTAGCTCACACTCCACTTACCTTTCGGAAATTGATAGACTTCAGATCACATGTCAAGAAGATAATTGATTTGAAGTACTGAAAATCGCTTTTCCACCATATGACCAAGCTACAACACTATTGGGAATATACCCAAAGGGAAATAAGTCATCATACCACAGAGACAACTGCATCTCCATGTTCAATTCAGCACTTTTCACAATAGCAAGGATATGGAATCAACCACAGTGCCCATCAACAGAAGAATGGATAAAAAAACTATGGTACATATACACAATGGAATACTACTCAGCAATCAAAAAAATGAAATAATGTCATTTGCAGCAAAATGGATGGAATTGGAGAAAATTATTTTAAGTGAGTGAACACAAGCCATAAAAGAGAAATACCACATGTTCTCACTCATATGTGGGAGCTGAATCAAAATTAAAAGGAAGGAAAAAATCCTATACAGAAGTTGGAACATAATAAAAAGCTAAAGTCAACTTAGCAGAGAAGGGTCAAGTTAGGGAGCAAAAAGGAGACAGGGATCTAGCAAAAGGAAGAGATGATGGAAGAAGAAATGAGGGAGAGGAGGAACAAGAAGGAGTGAAGAATGAGAGAGAAGGGGACTTGAAAGTAAACAGCCCAACTTTAATAGTTCGGGAATTAATTATAATAATATCAATACTACCAAGTTGTTAGTTGTTAGTTGCCATCGAGTCGGTATCCGACTCATGGTGACCCTCATAGGGTTTTCAGTGGCAGACTGTTTCGGAATTGCCTTGGGAGTGGATTGCCAGGTTCTTCTCCCATTTTTGTGGTGCTGGGAATTGAACTTGGGACCTCAGAGACTGTAGCGCAGCGCTCTACCAACTGAGCTAAATCCCAGCCCATCAATACTACCAAAGAATGGTAATAATACAAATAGCCTAAATTATTCATGTAATACTACTGACAATTTAAAAAGATAGATCACTACAGAAAAAAGTTTGGACCTTAAACATAATTGGGATACAAGGGTACATAGAAAAATAATCTCAATGTCTTTTGACATTGCAATGTAGAAGACAGGTCTTTGGTGAGGGCGTGGAAGAAGCGGGTGGAGGTACACAAGAGGGTCAGGGGGAAGTTATCTTTGCAATATACAATGAAACACATATATGGAAATGTCACAATGAAATGCACGTCAGAATGAAACAGATTAAGTTGCACATTAAAAATTAAAAAAGAAAACAACAACAACAACCACCAAAAAACAAAAAACAAAAAACAAAAAAACCCCCAAAGCCCGGGGGTGGGGGGGGCGGGGAGAAAAAAGAAATTAGCCTTTCCTGAGTCTTTGAAGTCTGGTTTAGTGCTTTCCAAAGTTTTCGCTTCATGAATTGTAACCTATTTTCTTGCCGCCTCCACTTTCTGGCATGGCAGACAGATTTCAGCTCTATCCTCACTGGAAATGCCAGATCATAATGCTATGGAAACCTGTGCTATCCCTGAATCCTTCCAAGGATGCCACCCCCACAAATTCTTCTAACTCATGACTATTTCTCACAATTTCCTGCTCCTCCAAGGCATAGGGCAGATGGCCAGGCCCTGAGCACACAACACTTACGGTGAGTCTAGGTCTGAGGCCTTCAGAAGGACTTTCTCTAGAGGCCCACATGCATTTTGGATTTAAATGTGAACTTTAATACAATACATACAAGTAGAAGATTGCAAACCTATGCTGTACTTTTGTTTTCAGTTAGTCAACCCTGTATTTTCATATTTTGCTATTTGTAGTCTACAGCCATAGCACTCTGGCATCTGACCCCACTTGATCTTGAAAGCTAAGCAGGGTCAGCCTGGTTCATCCTTGGATGGGAGACTATCTGGGAATACCAAGTGCTGCAGGTTAGCAGGGGCTGGGATTTAGCTCAGTTGGTAGAGCACTGCTCTACAGTCTCTGAGGTCCCAGGTTTGATTCCCAGCACCACAAAAATGGGAGAAGGATGTGGCAATCCACTCCCATGGCAATCCACACCAGAGGCAATCCTGAAACAATCAGCCATTGAAAACCCTATAAGGGTCGCTATGAGTCAGATACCGACTTGATGGCACCTAACAACAACAACAGCAACATCAGCAGACTGGGGAGAAGGACCTGGCAGCCCACTCCTGAAACAATCCACCATTGAAAACCCTATGCATAACAGAGAAGCACTGACAATAGTGCTGGCCATGGCACAGTGTGTCTGGGAGTGTTTCTTTCTGTTGTAAATAGGGTAGCTATGAGTTGGACCTGACTTGATACCACCTAACAATAACAACATTTTCTTGAAGACTATTTCCGGTATAATATAGAACCAGTGTGGCTACTTAAGTATATGCTTTCCTTGGTCTTTTTTTTTTTTTTTAGGGGACTGAGGATCAAACTCAGGGCCTCATCCATGGTAGCCAAGTGATCTACCACTGAACTACAACTTCACCCCAAGAACCTCACTTTTCTTGTTTATAAAATAACAAGAGTGGGCCTCATTGCAAGTATTTTTCTCCCTACAAGCATCATGATAATGAAACTAGTAGCATTTTGACATTTTTAGCTTCAAAGACAACATGGAATTTGTGAATAGATTCGTTTTTGTCTCTGGCCATTTATTCACTTCTGTATTTAATAAATGTACTATGCACTCCTTCAACAAAAGCAGAGATTATGGTTAGTGAGTCAGGGATACACAGATAAATGAGACAAGAGTCTTTCCGGATGGTCTAGCTGAGGAGAAATTCATTAAAATAGCTAGGAGAATTCCAGTGGAGTAAACGCTATACCTATTAGCAGTCTGAAGAAGACATAATGGGAGGGCCAGAATATAATTGATTCTGCCAATGAGATTTAAGTATGGATTGCAATGGAGAGGAGACATTTTTCCTGGATATCCAGAGCTTGGAAATGTAGAACAGATGAGAAAAAATATTCAGTAGAATAGCATGGAATGTGAAAGGGCATTGTATTGTGAAGGGCAAAGGCAATCAACGTGAATCAGGGTTGATAAGAAAGGAGAGCAATTTGGAATTAGATAGTGGGAAAATTCTTAAATTTTAACTTTTATTATAGCCAGGAGCTTTTTGTATTGATTTGTCCAGGCAGTTTTAAGACCAGCTACAATGTAGAATTCTTAACAATATTCTAAATAGATTGCTTCTTTTGTTCATATAAAATATATCGTTAAAGACCAGTGGAACCATCAAGTTTGCCTGCTTATATGCATTGCTGTTCAATTAACGAAGGTGAATTAGATGGAATATAAGCAGTATTAAGTATTCATTTTTTCTTTATTCTCTCAACTATTAAAAGTGTTCTTTTGAATTTCCTGTTCTCTTCTTTTGAAAACTTTGGATCCCTGAAGGTGTCAAGTCCTTCAGTCATACTCAGCTACAATGATAGTCTCATTTTGATAATAAAGACCACTTTCAAAGGCAGCCAATTCTGTCTTTGATTGTTTCAGGAGTGGGCTGCCAATTCTATCCAATCTTAATTAAAACTTCAATTTTATTTCAATTTAAAAGCCTAGTCCCTCACTCCTAATAAGCCTGACTTATGAATTGGGAGCCATCATGGAGAAGGAGGTATGTATTATTTACTCTTTTATGTATTCCAGGTTTTCAGTTTTAGAACTGGGAAGAGGAATCAGAGGAAAAATGCAGAATTATTTTCCTAAATTGATGCGCTTCGGAATTTTCTCCTTATTCTGTGTGCTCTGTGATGCTGCTGTTAAATCTTTGTTTCTCCTGTGGACTCAGATATGGGTCCTTCAGAGACTCTGGCTGGGGCTACTGGTGCACGCATGTACCCCTACATAGGCAAAATTTTGACATCAATGATGTGCTCTCAGTGAGACATTCTGTGACATTCCCACAGTCCCCAGTGCTGGCAAACTATTTTCTTGGGTGGAGTACCATCAAAATGGATCAAATTAGTTGTTTTCTTGGTATCCACTTTGTCCTAGAAAACTTATGCATCTTTACCATGGTAGGAGGACTTGTCCTACTGCTGCCCTTCTTCCCTGCCCTGTGATCAAGAAGTAATCCATAATTCTCCTGAATTCAGAACTATCCATGAAAGACCTGTCATCTATTCTCTTTGTTCATATGTACCCCAAATTGTGGGAGAAATGTGGCAATTTCTCCTAAGGTGTTCTGGAGGAGGCACCAGGTTGAGCCTAGTGATTGTCACATTTAAAAAGTGTCTATGGAAAAATTTTTTTTAAAAAAGAAAAAGTATCTATTGGGATTTGACCCTAGATTGTTTGTATGACCATCTTCGAAACGTATAGTGCTTTATCTTGAAGTTTTTCCTTTCACTTGGAAGAGTATGAGAATGAGAAGTGATTACTCCATAGCAAGCTGAGAGAGAGGTATGCCACTTCTTTTAAACTATTTCAGGACATAAGTGAACCCCTGAGAAATCTGTTAAAGAGATGGGATGTCTGGCATTTTCTTGGAATCTTCCATTAGAATGCAGAACCATTTTTTATTGTCCTCAGTTTTGAGGTTTGGGGTAAAATTGTGAAAATCAAGGAAAAAATCCCATTCTATATTCTGTGAAACATGTTTTTTTATATTTCTTTAGTGTATTTTGTTTTTTGTTTCTTAATACATTTTAGTATTCATTTTTCATTTCTTGATTATCTTCCTGGAATGTTGTTGTTGTTAGGTGCTGTTGTGGGAGCTAATTAAAGGCTAGATTTGTAAAAAGTGGAGCAACATCCTGCTGGAAGCTAACATTGACAGAGGCCATATTCATCAAGGTGGAAACTAAAAAAGGTAAGGCCACTTAGGCATATTGAATTAAGCTATACAGTCACCTTTCCCTGTTTAGAGAGCTGGGCTTTCCTGCTGAAGGGCTGGACTGTGCTTTATCAAAAAGGGGAACTTACCTGGAAAACATTCCTTTATAATGCCTGCCAAGTCATTACTATACTGTATATCTCCCCCCTCTTTTATTGCTAATTTTTCATGTACAATTTAATGGGTCTCCTTATGATATTTCCATAAATGCATTTCATTGTACATTGCTCATGTTCACTTCCCTCATTACCCTCTCATGGCCCTTCTCCCTCATCTCCTTCCTCCCTACCAATGGTCTTTGCATGTCTTTTTTTTTATAAGTATATCTATTTATATATCTATATATGTACATCTCAATTTTGTTGTAAGGGGAACAAACATATTTCCTTTCTTTTATGCTATATATATTAAAACATTTTTGCTATAGTAAAAGGAAGATTCAACTGCTGTAATTCTAGGATTCATATGTAATCCAAATAGTAAAAATCTCTATTATAATATTTCACAATAACTTTTAACAATGGCTTTTCACATTCTGGTATCAGTTAAGGAATATCACAACAGTTTGACAACCTACTAATCAATCATTTCTTAGGGGTATAGGGATGAACTACAGCCATGTTATTTTTGTCAACAAGTAATTTCAATTTGGAAATTCCTATTTTATTTTCAGGCAGATATATTAATTGAAACATTGAGAATCTCTCTCACTAGCTGGTTTCTGCACATCTTGTAGTACGAAAATATATACGATCTCGTGATAAAGGCAGGAGACAGTGAAGAAGAAAAAGAGAAGGGCTAAGAGTAAGTTTATTTGAATTTAATAATCCCAATTGAGTTTTAATTTTTTAAATGTTTTTTGGCATCTCTTTGACATCTTACAAGTTAAGGTCATTTAAAACATGCAGAGGGCTTGGGGACAAGGTTAGTGGAGCTCCTGCTGCAGTCACACTCCTGTGTTCAGAGATTCATGCTAGGGGACTCTTCACTTGAAGGCTTCAACACTGTAATGGACTCAAAGTTACTGCAGTTAGATGTGAAAATAGAGAAGAGACTCCATGCACATTGCAGTTCCAGATATGCATAGAAATCAGTTTGTTTACACCATATTTAGCCACAGAAATACTAGAAGAATTGCTTGTATTGTTTGGCCTCATTGAGATTCTGGCTCCCACCTTTCTTTGTTATAGATGATACTTACCTTACTTAGCATTTAGTTAAATAGAAGATAGGTTTCAATATGAACCTCTTAACTCTTAAGTGATGTGGACCTGATGTGGTTTAAATCTAAAGACATAGACATGGTGTTTTAGTTAGAAAAGAAATCTACTTAGTTCCTCTTCTTCCTCTCCTCTTTTCCTCATCCCCTCTGGAACCCTGATATGCTTAAATAAGTAGGAATTTTGGAGATAAATAAGAATGGATTCTAATTGTGACCATGTCATTTAACTTTTGGTTATATAAATAGATTAGTAAAGCAATTAATAAATTGGTTGTCCTTTTTGAATCTCAGTGACTTTATCTCTAGAATGGGAATCATAGCAGTAGTTATCATTTACCTTTTGGGTGCTATGAACAAGTTCATCATCTAAATCTCTCAGAAAGTTTACAAGGACACTAATATTTAATCTTCATTTTATGTAAGAGAAAATAGAATAAGGGAACTTGTCAAGGTCATACAGCTTCTAAATGGAAATTCCATGGTTTCAACTTATATGTTTTTCTCCAAAGCCCTTGTCTCCACTATCTGAGAGACTCAGTACTTCTTTTAAGAAGAAAAGTATCTTTAATATAGTATATATGTGAGGAAATTATTTAGGAGATGATATTTTAGCTATGGCTTCTTTGTGGAAAGTGACTGCAACCAAGTTTAAACAATCTAGAACAAATAGGAAGGGTTATCAAGTGGCAAGTGGGAAAGGTACATGGGTGGATACCTGCAAGTGTGTGATCAAGGATGAAAATCAAAGACGTGATGGTATTGACACTCACTATCTGTTCCTTATTTTTGCTGGCTGTAAGGGAGAGGCTTTTTAAGGATTCTGTATGTGGTGGGGAGCAGAGCAGCTAGTATTGCTGAGTATATGTCTTTTTAATCCCTTATAAAGAAAATGTCTTCCATGAAATGTCAGCCAGATAAACCCTGGGAAATGATTGTCATTAGGCTACTTTAGATCACATGCTCAGTTTCTACCAAGTCACTTGGGCCAGGAGCAGTGGGTTTATGTGTGCTTCATTAAGAATTGATCACTTGCTTACTCTTTACTCAGGTACATGGTTTCTGCTTTCAGAAGGGGGAAGGACAAACCACGCTGAATAACCAGATAGCAGCAATCAAAGGTTGTAACTTGAGTTACAGACGATTTAACTCAAATTTTCAATATTTTTCTAAAATTTGCAAACATTTTCTTTTGTTATTCTTAAGTGTATTTTTAGTATTAATAAATCATTGGAGAGATTCATTTTATTTTGTTGCTAATAATCTTAAATCATTTTATTCACTCTAGATTAAACAATATATCTGTTAATTTGTGTAACTGGAAATGTCCCTAGGAAATATCTTTTCCATTTTGGCCACAGTGGAAAGAGCACTTCCACACATGGTGCAGTCATTCCGAATGTCCAAAACAGAGGGACGTTACAGGGACTAGTGCTGTTTGCTTCCTGTTGTAATGTCATATATTTAATAGGGAGAGAGTGGGAGAAGCTGGCAAGCTATTCAACAGTCTCATTGTGTTGTATCTGGGAGAGTTAATTGAAAATCATATAATTTACTGAAGTAGATATATTTACAGCAGCACAAAATACATCAAACAGCAAATGAGGCTGGTGTGCCTGACTAGTAAGGTGAACAAAAATCAATATTTAAAATAAGAAAATGCAAACATTCTATCTTCATATTAACAGTCTTGAGGAAGAAACAGCTGTTACATTAGTTTTCACCTTGTAGAACCAACACAGGACTGTAATTTAATTTCTTGGGCCCATAGTTGCTTGGCTACAGCTTCACCACATGATTTAAACCCTGAAAAGTCTGGCTTTACCACTAAATCCAGGTGCAAAATTTTACAGTAGCCTCTATTCCCTTTTGAATTAATATTCATCACAAGTAAAGGTTATTTTCAGGCAATTGAAGACTGTAAGACACAGACTTTTTTAGTGAAATTAACTTGTGTCCTAGACTTCTAAGTGCAGGAGTTTGAAATGGACTGTTTTAGACTGTCGTATTAGCATCTGTCCAGAGTCTCCACATTCATTGCCATCCTCTATGATCCTTTAAGGTGTGTATTTTTCATTCAAGCATTAACAATTTAGCACCATTGCACTGCGATGATTTTTAGTCATGGACAGGCGGTAACTAGGTTTTAAGAAATATTCCAAAGTAGACAAAGTATGTGCTATGTGCACACATACACACAAATATATGTACATCATATCTTATGCTGTTCTTTGTCAGCTGACCAACTTTTTTCCCCACTTTATTCATAACACCCACCTTTATTTTAGGTCAGATTCTTAGATGACAAACTGCACACAGGAATCATAGAATCCCTAATGGAAAAATCAGGAGCACCATTGCCTGCCATGATCCCTACCACTATGAACAACGGTATCAATTGTGGAATCTAAGGGTTACTCTTCTCTAACTTATTCTGTTCTCTACTATCAACTCCTACTCTCCATCCATACCTATTAATGGGAAGATTCTTATTAAAGAAATTCAAGTCCCATTCCCTATGAGGGTCGCTATGAGTCAAATACCGACTCGACGGCTCCTAATTTAAAATACTACACAGATGTTAAAAATACATTTAGTCACTTGAAAAATATGTACTGAATATTTGTATTGTAGGTACAACTGTGAAAAAAGAAGATAAATTTTCTAAATCTTTGGAACTTAAGTTTTAGTGGGGAGAGATATAAATAAGTTAACAAATAAGTAAATAAGTAAATATTTCAGAGAATACTAAGTATTATGAAAAATAATCACCATGTTTTATAACTCTAGAGAAGATTTACATTTTAAAACACTTGATAAATTAATTGTTTCTGGAGAATTTGGAATTTATGAGGATCACTGCCTAACCAAATCTTCTGCTTGCCAGTATATTTTGTTTTCATCAGTCAGAAATTTCTTTTTAATTGAGCTTATAAAAGGAAGGGTGTAGGTTATTTTACTAAAAGGTCAGATAGAACCACAAATAAAAAGAGAGCCAGCAACTTGTGCGTGCCTAATGTGTTTTATCATAACTTTTTCCTTCCCTGTATGAGCTAAATGCAGACAGTAGGAACAGAGAAAGGAGAAGAGAGGAGCAGAGAATTATTTCTCTGGGAGATGTTTATCTGTACCAACAGAAATTTCACGTTGGTGTGGAAATATGCTTTAGTTAGCTATGCTCTCTTTGCATCATGGGGTAATGGGTTGAGTCTTTGTAAAACTTGATATTAAAGTCATTTGGAAAGATACCTGTCTTGGCAGGTTGTTTTAAATTTTATCCACTCAGTTTGTTAGATATGAGGTAAAAGAACTTATTTGTTGAAAATCTGTGATATCGGACCTTGTGATATTGGACTTTGATGGGGAGATGCCCTACCCTATAAGGGTTACTACGTATGCTCACCTGTACTCGAAGCAATTATTTAAAAATAATTATTTTATTTTATTTTTAATACATTTTTCATTGACACAGAGGAATTGTAAATATTTATGAGCTTTAAAATGACAATCTATTATGTGTATATTGTATAATTGTGTAATCATCAAATCAGCGCAATTGGTATATCTAGCATCTCAAACATGTATCATTTCTTTGTGTTGTTGTTGTTGTTGTTAGGTGCCATCGAGTAGAGTCCGACTCATAGCGACCCTCATAGGGTTCTCAATGGCTGACTGTTTTTTGGGATTGCCTTGGGAGTGGGTTGCCTCGTCCTTCTCCCATTTTGTGGTGCTGGGAATCAAACTTGGGACCTCAGAGACTGCAGAGCAGCACTCTACCAACTGAGCTAAATCCCAGCCTGCTTTCTTTGTGTTAGGAACATTAAAAAATCTATTAGCTATTTTGAGATACTGTACTCAATTAATTATTGTCAACCATAGGAAATATGAATTTTATGTTATGTCACAGCTAATTTTATTTTTTGTACAAGGTGTGAACAAAAAAATGAAGTGAGTGTTCAAAGGAAAAAAACTTATTATAGTGAAAGACACATTGCCATTAACCTCCTTCAAATTACTCTCCCTGGCTTAGAACACCGATATTTAATCATTCTTGTCACTCTCTGAAGCAGTTCTGAAAGTCTTCTTTTGTGAGTAATAAACTTTTAAGTTTAGACAGTCACCATATTTATTGATTGCCCTTCATAGATAGGAAAGATTTCCAGTGAGTGGAGATACCTCTAGCAACTTCCTCAACTGCAGATGTAGATCCAAGGTACAGATGGGATGCGGGGTGGGGGTGGGGGTTCAACAGAAGTTGTACCTGGCTCAGACAGGGGAAGAGGGAAAGATGCCCAAGAGGAATATTACTTATCTGGAAGTTAGCCAGACAAAGGAGGACTTCCAATGTAGGAAATATCCATGGCAGAGATATGAAAGAAAAAGTGAAAACTGAGTAATGGCCAGAATTTTGGTATTATTTCAGCATCAAATACATTAAAGGAAATGATGGAAGATGGTATAGAAGAGTTAGGCAGGAATTGGATCATGCAGTATTTTATATGTATTTATATATATGTTGTTTTATGAGGCCTTTTCTGTTTGTTAATTCTGTAAACAACTTGTGGACAATATTAAGGGAAGTTACATGGTGAGTTCTGCTTTTCAGAAAGACATGTTGCTTTTACAGATGTGTGGGGATCTGAAGAAATTAAGAAAAACTAGACAGGTAGTCACTTCAATTATGTATGCAGGACTGTCATATGCTTGAACTAGGATGGTGGTGGTTGAAATGGAAAGGAGGGATGCAAATAAAGAACATGTATAAAGTAATAGCTAGCACTTGCAGCCGTAGTACTGTGATGTCTGATCTCGTCAGATCTCAGAAGCTAAGCAGGGTCTGACCTGGTTAGTTCTTGAATGGGAGACCATCTGGGAACACCGGATACTGTAGGCTTGGAAGAAGGACCCAGCAACCCACTCCCAAAAATCAACCCGCCACTGAAAACTCTATGAATAGCAGAGAAGAGTTGACAATAGTGTTTCCCCTATTGTACATAGGGTCACTATGAGTCAGACACCGACTGGATGGCACCTAACAATGACTACAACATTAAGTAATAGCAGAAGAACTGTGTTATGTGTGGAATGAATGCAGATTAGAAAGAATGGGGAGGGAATAGGAAGTGTCAAGAATCACCTGTTGGCTCCTAGATAGTGTGTTTCTTCCACCTGAAAGAGAATTTAGGTGGAGGTGAATATTTGTGGGGCAGAGATTGTGTTAGTTTTAGACATGCCGAGTTAGAGCTCTCAACTGTGAATACAATCTTGGGAATATCATTCTAATCTAAACTGATTTTATAGCCCCTAAAACTGTTGAAAGGCTGTTCATTAGATTTGAGAATATACTATAAATCCATCTAAGAGACCCTAAAAGCTAAGTGCTCATTTGATTCTGTCAAACCATTGATGACTTTAGCAAGAGTAATTTCAGTGGAATGATGGTGGCAGAAGTTGAATTCCAGTGTGCTGAGTCATCTCTGAGGAAGAGAAGACAGGAAAGAGTCTACTCTTGTGAAGTTTGGGTGCTTAAGAATTTGGCAGGATCAAGAGAAGCTCCTTGTGGACTGAGAGAGACTTGGGCATGTTTTTAATTTGAAAGGAAAGAGGCAGTGAGATGACTTCAGAGAGATAGGCTCTAGACAAAAATGTTAGTGAAAAGGCAAGCAAGAAACAAGTTAAGGGATGTAGAGGGTTACCTTGTACAGTAGCAGGAACACTTGTTTCCCTTTGGGCCTAGAAGAAAGCTGATGAGGATGGCTATAACTGTAGATGTGATAAGTAAAAATAGTGACTTTGTAGAGATCCTATGAGATGGCCTTAAGAGGATCCAAGATCTTTTGTGAGCATTTGGAGCAAAGGCTGATTACGGAGCTTAATGAAAATGGAAGGAGTTTGGAATAATGATGGAAGGTATTGGGAAAGGGAACTGATCTTACTAAGGCTGGAGACTATAAACTGGTAGTGGAACAAATCTCCGCTCTTGCATGATTTTCTCCATAAATGCTTGGCTTGTTGGACATGAGGTTTTTCTAAAGCACTGATTTAGTGTCGGAGTTTTCTAAGTAGGGAAAAGGGGGAAATGTGGAATACGAATTCAATGAGGATACAAATACTGTGGTGTCTTTCAGATGATTGACCCCGGTGTCCATGCTGGAAAGGGAAGGAGAAGAAAACAAATATTTGATAAATGTTCTGAATTTCTCCTTGAAATCAAAGAACAGGTAAGGTGTGAGTAAACATTTGAAAAGGCTAAACAATAGGGCTTGATGACTAGTGTGTGGAACATTTGAAAATATGTTGAATAGATGTGGGTTTTGACCTAAGTTTCATCGTGGTTCTGGGAATGGATAGTAGAAATAGATTTGAAGAGGGCAATAATTTGTGGAGAAGAATTGGTGGAGGAGAGAATTTCAAAAATGCATAGAAGTTAGAAAGAACATTCAATGGAAAGAAACTACAGATGCAGAGGAAGGAAGTAAAAGTAGAATTCAAACCTTGGGGAAGCATGACCTGTAGCACATTGAAGAGGTGAATGGGAAGGTTGGAATGGACTTATATTGAAGACGAGCTATAGCCAGGAGAGTCATACTTATTTATTACTAAACTTAAATATAATTCTAGTGAAAAGCAATTCTGAGACCAATACCTTTGAAAGTCCAAGGAAATATTGTACTATTATTCAAGAGTTGGGGCTGAGGTTTACCTCAGTTGGTAGAGTGCTATTCCAACACTCTCTGAGGACCTGTGTTCAATCCCCAGCAGCATAAAAATGGGAGAAGGACATGGCAATCCACTCAGGAAGCAATCTTGAAACAATCAGCCTTTGAAAATCCTATGAAGGTTGCTATGATTCAGACCTAAGTTGACGTCACCTAACAACAACAACATCCACGAGTTAGTAAGGACCCTGTTCTTGTTTCTACATGAGCATGATTCATTCCTGTGTCATATGGGTTAGCTTTTTGTATATAGGCCCAGGATTTTGAACTCTTGGGATTTATAAAATGCTATATGAATTCTGGACTTAAAACCTTTAAAGTTAAAATTAACCTATTGATTTTCATTGATTTTCATTTTGTGTTTTTTCTCTCTTCTGTTTATCCTTGTGCAAGGGTTGGTTGGCTATGTGAATTTTGAAATCCTTCTTTTGACTGGTATTCATTTACTTTGGAAAATATAAATTATAATAGAAATTACAGCTTTTAAAAGCTTTTGACAAAGATTGCTAATGGGTTTTAGATACCATTCTTTTAAAGAAGTTGCTTGTTTCTGTTCCATTTGGAAACCACACCATGGTTAACAGAGAAGTGATTTTGCCTGTGATTATTGATGTGCACTATGGTTGGTGCCTACAGAGACGCACGCATGTCAAACTTCTCAAGTTTACATTCCAGTCTCATAGTTTTCTGCTCTGACATAGAGTAAATCACTTAATTACTGTGCATTTCAATTTGCCACCTGTTAAGTATGAGGTTGCATTGTTAGCAAACAGAAGACGAAAGGAGAATGAAGAAAATTCCTTGAAAGTTAGCCTACCATTGATCTTAATAACTCTGGACAAGTCAATTATACTCACAAAAACTGTTCTTTTCACACACAAATTATCCACTCTTACTCACACAGAAAAATTGTAAGGTTTTAGGTATGTGGCAATAAGTATAAAACATTTACACTTTATCTACAGGATCACTAACGTATTTCCAAGGAAAAAGAAAATGAGTAAGGTTATCAGCAAAAAAGGTCAGTGTGAAAAATTAATCCCTCAGTCTTCCATCTTGAAGTGTCCTATCCAATTTATACCCTTGTTTCACTTATTTGATTATGTAAGTATACTATGATTAACATCTAGAATCAAAGTAAGTCTATTGCAAATGAATGGCTTTTTATTTTTGTAATTTGCACAATTATTTTCAAAGGAATTCTTATGTAAGACAACTCATCTCAGGATTCTCTAGTTGCTTACTATCCATTGAGAATAAATCTAGGCCTGGAGAATATGATAGGCCCTGAAGATACAAAGATAATAGAATGATTTGATCCTTAATTACTACAAGTCCATTGTTTAGACATCAGTTCATGAGTCCTTGTAGTTTGATATGAATATTATGAAATATTCACAAAATATCATGAAATGTATTTTATATGTTCTAATGATGTATTTGGGAGAAGGACCCAGCAACCCACTCCAAATAAACAATCACACATGGAAAACCCTATGAATAGCAGAGAAGCAGTAATGGTACTATTTTGCCTCTTGTATGTAGGTTTGCTATGAGTCAGATATCAATTCGATGGTACCTAACAACAGCAACAACAATGTATAAATATTCCACATTTAGGAAAAACATAGATTGTATTTTTCAGAACAGTTTTAGATTTATAGAAATACTGAGTGGAAATTACACAGATTTACTATATACTACCATACCTACTCATGGACACACTTCTCCATTAACCAAATCCCACACCAGAGTGTGTTGTTCTTAGGTGCTATTGAATTGGGTCTGACTGACTCATAGTGACCCTATGTACAATGTAGTCAATGACACATCATTATCACTCAAAATCCATAGTTTACCTTAAGGTCCACTTTTGGTGTTGTATGTCCTATGACTTTTGATAGATGTATAATGATATATAATGTATATCCACCATTATAGTATCATAAAGAATATTTCTGCTTTCCCAAGAATGTTCTGTTCTCTGTCAATTCATCCCTCCCTATTCCTTAACCTTAGGTAATCACTGATATTTTTACCAGCTCCATAGTTTTGGCTTTTCAGAATAAAACTGTATGGTATGTAGCTTTCCAAATTGACTTCTTCCACTTAATAATATTCATGTAAGTGTCCTCCATGTCTTTTTCTGTCTGGATGACTCCTTACTTTTTATTGATGAATAACATATTATTTTCCATATGTACCACAATTTATCAGGGTCTCTTACTTCCTTAAAAATGTTGACAATTATGAATAAAGAAGTATACATCTGTGTCCCAGTATATTTGTATACATAACTTTTTCAGCTCACTTGTTTAAATACTAAGGACAATGATTGTTTGATTGTTGTTTGTTGTTGTTAGGTGTCATCAGCCAGTCCAACTTATAGCAACCCTTATAGGATTTTCAATGGCTGAATGTTTTGGGGTTATGTGGTAAGAATATGTTGACTTTTATAAGAAACATACAAACTGTCTTTCAAAGTGAAAATATGATTTTTCATTTCCAGTACCAAAGAATGTGAGTTCCTGTTGCTCTACATACCTGCCAACATTTGATATCAGTTTTTTTTTAAATTTTATCTACTCTAATAAGTATTTGCCTGCAGTGGTAGCCCTGTGGCATGCGATCCTGTCCAATCTCAGAAGCTAAGCAGGGTGGGGCCTAGTTAGAACTTGAATGGGAGACTGCCTGGGAACACCAAATACTGTAGGCTTGGGAGACAGGCCAGGCAACTCACTCCCAAAAAATCAATCTGCCATTGAAAACCCTATGAACAGTAGAGAAATGCTGACAATAGTGTTTCCCCTGCTGTATGTAGAGTTGCTGTGAGTCAGATACTGGCTCTATGTCACCTAAAAACAACATCTTTAAGTATTTAGTAGTATCCCATTTTTGTTTTAATTTGTTTGACTTTTGATTGATGACTTCCTACTCTATATTATGTTGTGATGTGATATAATAAGAACATAGAGTATTTTTCTGATAAATTTAAAAATCAGAAATACTAGACCCTTCTAGGATTGGCAGCATTTATAAAGAAGTGACATAATGAGGCTTACATATGGTAAAATTATTTGTGTGGCACAATTCACAATAAGCAGAAAGGTACCTATAACTAGTTATGAGTATGTTGCAATACTACAGGTAAAAAATGATATAGAACTAAACTGATGAATAATAATTTATGCATTTATAGTATAAGAATGGGTTTTTGGAGGTCATAACTTAATTAAATTAGATTAAAATGGACAGACCTAGCCTTCATGTCACAATTAGAGCTCTTATTTAATTATAAGTAGAATGTAGTTGAAAAATATTTTTAATCAAAGCTAGTTAAATTAAGCAAATATGATTATTCATCTAGGGTTTTGATTTTCAGATCAATTAAATCTGTTTCCCCCATTGTTGATAACAAATGTAATTTTAGCCAAGCTGGAAACTAGAAAACAAATAAATAACCAGGCACACAGCAATTAATCTCAGGTGAAAGTCCCCTTGTATAATGATATTAGTGGTTAATATTTACTAAGTACATACTGGGTATTTGTCACCAGACTAAACACCACTCATGATTTGTCTCATTTAATCTTCATAAATTTTCTACAAGGTTTCTAATATTTATATCCAATTGACAATGAAGATGTTGAAATTTAGCATGATTAAATAATTTCCTCAAAGTACCACAGGTAGCAAATGGCTAAGCAGGGTTTTGGTCCCAAGAAGTATGATTATGGAGCTCCAAGTGTTACTATCCTCTCTGCTCTGCTTTTGTGTACATTTGAGGATTTTTCAAGCGCAGTACTTTGTCTCTTGGGCCATGTCTTTAGTCTACTCCATCACAGGAACTTATATCTGGATTTTAGGGTTACTAATCTTGCAGCATGTAACCAAAGAGTATGAGGACAATAGACCTACCAGGTTCCATGCAGAGAGCTTCTGTTCACAGCCTCTATGCCCTAATGCTGTACTTAGGTTTTCAACTAACCTTCATGAATGAGATAATAGACTTTTCACAAATATTTTAGGGTTTTAGTGAAAATTATAATTTATAGGAAAATAAGAACAATTATGAGCATATTATAAAATGAATTATTTGAGAGTAGAAATTAAAATGACTGGTTTTATAAAATATGTTCAATCTTTTTAATAACATAGGAAAAAATGTATTGGAGATTCATAAATCTTTGAAACAGGCTGGCATTCTCCCAAGAGTTTTAAAGGAACACAAGGATGAAATTGTTGGCAGCCATAGCACCCTAGCATCCAATCCCACCTGATCTTGGAAGCTAAGCAGGATCGGCCTGGTTAGTTCTTGGATGGGTAACTGGAATATCAGGTGCTGCAGGCCAGGGAGAAGGACCTGGCAATCTATTCCGGAAACAATCCACCATTGAAAACCCTACAAATAGCAGAGAAATACTGACAATAGTGCTGGACATGGCACAGTGTTAGAGAGTGTTTCGTTCTGTTATATATAGGGTAACTATGAGTTAGACCCAACCTGATGGCACATAACAACAACAACAAAAAGTATGCAGTTATGGAAATAATAGCAAGAGATATGTAGCAACAATTCGCTCTACCTAAATACTGACAAGCTATATGTGTGTGTATATATGTATATACTCTTGGAATAGTAATAAAAAGAGTCATGATCTAGAAAACCTGGATACACAGCTGTCAATTTTGTATCTGTGACGGTAAGGATTCTGATCAGCCTGGGGTGCTCCAGCCTGTCAAGTTCACTGGCCCTTTCTGGGAAGTCTCAGAATGCCTCCCAACTCACACCTCTCTCCATGGGCTCCTAAAACACATGTTACCGTGCTCTGTGCCAGGTGACCCTGCAGGGCTAATCATGATGGACTGGTTCAGAATCGGGTGCTGAGGAAACACACCTGCAAATATCTAGAGCCTCAAGGAATGGGAAGAGGAGATCTGTGAGCACTGGCAGGAGAACTGTAGAATCAATCCCTCCCCAGTTTCTCCCTAATATTGATTAATACTTTTTCTATACAGATTACATGTATCATCCTTCATTCAATATGAGAGAGGAGAGAGAGAGAGAGAGAGAGAGAGGAGGTGTTTTTGTCTTGTTTATGCTCCTTCAAGGTAAAGTTTGTCTTTTTTTACCTCTTTTTCTATTCAAGTCCTCCTCATTCTTCAGGGTTGACAGAACTCTATTCACCAGTGCATTCTGTAGCAATAACTACAATTTTTAGTTATATAAAAGTAATCTCAAACTTAACATATCACAAATTGTTTTATAATCTCTTCCTATCGCCCCAAAGAAAATGTTCTTCCCATAGTTTTCCCACCTAGGTTGACAGAGACTCCATTCTTCTATTTTCTTTATTTTCAAAGCTTAAAGATTAACGTTGATTGCTCTCTTTATTGTTTTCCCATATCAAGTCAGTCATCAAACTCTTCAAGTATCCAGAATAAAGCTTGTCTGTGCTCTGAATATTTATGACCTCTCTGAAGTATTAGGTTTAAGTCCTAATCTCCGAAGTGATAATATTAGGAGGTGGAGCATTTGGGAGATGATTAAGTCATGAAAGTAGAGTCTTCATAAATTGTTTTAGTACCATAATAATTGAGGCACAAGAAAAAAACCCTTTCTACTGTGTGAGGTTATAGCTGAAAGCTAGCTGTCTAGGAAGTAGACCTTCACCTGACATTGAATCTGCCAATGCTATCATCTCGAATTTCCCAGCACCCACAACTATGATAAAAAAATCCTGTTGTTTATACTCCACTCTGTAGTATTTTTTCTATAGCACCCTGAATAAACTAAGACGAGCTACTGCTATAACTTTAGTCAAAGCCTCTGTCATCTCTTACCTATATTAGTATAATCACTTCCTGACTGGTATTTCTCCTTTTACCTTTACTCTCTCTAACAACTAGTTTAGTCTAGTTAAAATGTGAATCAGAATAGTCAGTTTCTACCATTCCTCTGTTTAGTACTATCCAATGGCTTGTTAATTTAGTAGTATCCAAAAATTGAAGTCCTTATAAAGGTCTAAAAGGCATCAATTTGCTCCCTCGCCCCTACCACTTACCTCTCTTAAATTAACACTTTCTCTCTTTCTTCTTTGTTCCAGCCACACCAATTGCTATTCTGTGCATATTTCAGGCATGTGTCTCTATCTAGGACTCTGTATCACTCTTTTGGCTTGGCTTCTTTGGGCCATTTTCTTAAGCTCCTCCCTCAAGAGAATTTTCTCATTGCCTCATCTGAAAGTCAATGTATGCTCCCAGTCTGAACCACTAAATTTCTTATTCTCCTTACTTGCATTGTTTTTATCCAGAGCACTTTTATCATCATACGCTGGTTTGTTTGATATCTCTAAGTAGTGGAATTATGAGTGACTTAAAATTTTAATTTTGACATTTTCTCAGTGTTAAACAATGTGTATGTTCAGAGGAAGGAGGGTTGCTTTGGGCTGAAGGTCAGGGAAGGAAGGCTTTGCAGAAGACTGAAGCTGTGTCCTACAAGCTTATTAGGCTGGAATAGACAGCATTGTAGACTACAATAAAATATGCACATAGGCAGAGGTTACCTACTGCATGCCATGTCTTAGAGGCAATAGAATAGGTAGTCTAGTCTCTTCTTTTATCCCCTAAATGTTGCATGTGTAATTAGGAGAAGATTATAGCACATAGGAGTGTGATTTTAGTTAGGTGTGATTTTTGGATGGAAAAAAACAGTGGAAGAATTACTCCCATATATTATTTTAATATTTCCCTTTCTGCAATTCTCAAGTAATCCTCAAGGTCCTTAGAAACCATGAATTACGTATCTCAGCACCTTAGAGTTCCTAAGAACTCTTATTTTATGCTGTAGAAAAATGAAAGTTTCAATTAAGTACATAATTATCTATTTCTATGAAGATTTAATTGTTTAGTAATTTCCAATGGATTTTTTTCTTCCAATATTTTAAAGGGAATTAGAGAAAGCTACTATTATAGTTACAAATCTGCAAATAAAAATCTGCATACTTAGAAATGCAAAGAATATTAACATTTTTGTTTCATTTGGCTGAAGTACCAAAGGATTTCTATTACATATATTTACTTTATTTTAATTTTTCTAAATTTCACTTCCATCACTTCTATAACTGTGGGTAGAAGATATTTCCTTGAAAAAATTTTGTCATTCTCCACAAAAGTGACTTTCCCATGTACAAAACATTGGCTATGATTTCAGCACTTGGCTATGTTTGTGAGGGGAAGGTTAGTACTTCATATTGAAAGAAAGGAGGATGAGGCATAAAGACCTCATGTTAATATTTAAAAATCTACCCACCCTGAAATGAGACTTCTCCAAAAAATGGGAACCAGATACCATATAAAGCTTGCTTAGCAGTGATTGATTTGTATCTGGAGAGAAATAATATTGTTGGAGATAAGACTGACTCAAATACTATGGGATAGCTTGTACAAAGCATTTCCAAAGTCAGATTTGCTGATTATTGTGTGGCATATCAAAAATATTGTAGGCTTTAAAAAATAGAGAAATGTACTAGCACAAGTCCAAATGACATAGACTATAACTGGATGGGATAAAATTTGGGATCTTTTCTTTTCTCTTGTTGAAAGCTCAATCTATTCATAATGTTTCTAATGATTTTCTGTAAGTGCCTTCATGCAGAGAGCTCAGCAATTTCCAACATAAGATGCACACTTCTGCCCTTTGTATTTCTGGAAAGAATAGCAACTAAATATGAGTTTAATGGACTCATTAGCATTTCTGGGAGATTTCTCCTTTTTAGCATAACAGAGAGCAGAAATATGGGTATAATAAGTCAAATGCTTTAAAGTGAGGTGATGGAGTCTCTAATTAAAAGTGAAACATTCAGTGGAAATAGAAATAAAAAGAAAAAATAATAAAAAGAAAAATAACTTATAGGAATGACTGTTTCATAGCATTTATGTTTTAGTTGTACAGAGCTGTGGGCTAGGAAGGGGGATGGTAGAGAAAAGTCAAGTCCAGCAGATCAGAGAAATGACCAGGAGGTCGGGGACTTATGGTTTCTCTAAATTATTGTGCAATAAAAAAAAAATAAACTGCCATTGAAAATGGCAGTGTCTATTGCTTGAATTTTTTTCAACTTCTACTTTGGGAGTATGAATGGTAGAATTTTTGTCACCAGCATTCTGTCCCCTCCCCTTCTTCCTCTCCAACCTCTCATCCTTTGCCCAACCCATTCTTTCCACTGCATTTTTACCCTATCCAATTTTGTACTTCTTCAATTTCTTGTCCATATTTCCTCCCTTTATTTTAGGAAAGTTTCTTAACCCTGTGTTCCTAACTTAGACTGAGCAGCTGGATTCAGATGTGCAATGTTTCTGGATCTTCCAAACTTTGCCTCTTGATGTTTTTTTTCTGCCAAGACTGGTAAACTGCCCTAGGTTTGCTCCCTAACTCAGCATGACCCTGACAGAGTATGTGAGCCTCATATACCTGTATCTTCTTCCTGAGAGGAACCTCATTTTCACCCACAAAGAACATCCCATGTATAGGTGACAAACCACCTATGGTCCACCTACAACAAACAAATGCCATACACAGTCTTAATCTGTTTAGCAAAGTCACAAGACAATATTTTTAAATGTGTGGGGCAATATTTCAATATATACATTAGTTTTTTTCTTATATTTCCTGTTATGAAAATTTCTGTATTTGAGTAGCTAAGACTTAAAATCATTTCTTTAGGAAAAGAAATTCATGTTCTCACCAGAGTAAAAGGTAAAAGAAGAGTCTATTATGGAAGCCTGCAGCCATAGCCCTGTGGCATCCGATCCAGTCAGATCTTGGAAGCTAAGCAGGGTCAGGCCTGGTTAGTCTTTGGATGGGAGACCACCTGGGAACACCAGGTGCTGTAGGCTAGGGAGAAGGACCTGGCAACCAACTCCCAAAAAGTGATCAGCCATTAGGAAAATCCTATGAATAGCAGAGAAGCATGACAATAGTGTTTCACCTGTTGTTCATAGGGTCGCTATGAGTTAGATACTGACTCGATGGCATCTAACAACAACAACTATTATGGAAAAAGTAGAGCAGAAGCCATGGCATGCACCCGTAATCCCAGTGACTTGGGAGGCTGAGGCAGGAGGATCATGAGTTTGAGGCCAGAGGTAGCCTGTGCAACTTAGTGAGACCCTTTCTCAAAATAAAAAAAAGTTTTTTTTAAAAAGGTGCTGTAAATGAAGCTCAGGGTAGAACACTTGCCTAGTATGCGTGAAGCGCTAGGTTCAATTTTCCAGTCCCAGAAAGAAAATAAAAATGAAATAAAAAGTAGAAAATGTAGTAATATAGGAATCAAAAGGAAAAAATTGGCTTTTGAATTTGAAAATATATACTTTGTGGCTCATTGAAAGTACAAACATTTAAATTTCAAAAGCTTAGGACACAGAACTTAATGTATCTCCTTGAAATAATAAAAATCCAGGGTACCTTGCCTTCAGATTAGATACAGACCCTATGCATTCAGGGGAAGGAATAACAGAGTAAAAGAAAGTATTTTACATCAGAGAATCCCTGAGTCCTATTTCATTCACACTAGCTAAAGACAAACCAAGGTCCCTTAGCAGGATGATTATACCATTTAATCATCAGAACCAGGACATTTTTGAGGATGCAAAGTGTCTAGCTAAGAACAAAATCTTATGGGAAACCTCGATAAATGGCAATCAGGATGGTTTCAGGGAAACCAGGGCTTATAGTAAGCTGCCAACACTGTGAGGCAGCATAAGAATTGTCCTTATTGTAGACAGGAAGTAGAGGAGTGTTTGATAGGGACTGCAGGGCAGGAGGTAATGTTATTGTTGTATGCTATCAAGTTGGGTCTGACTCATAGCAACCCTATGAGCAACAGAAAGAAACACTCCCCAACACTGTGCCATGCCCGGGACTATATCAGTGCTTCTCTGGGTTTTCAATGGCTGATTGTTTCAGGAGTGGGCTGCCAGGTCCTTCTCCCATTTTTGTGGTGCTGGGGATTGAACCCAGGGCCTCAGCATGTGCAGAGCAAGCACTCTACCAATTGAGCTAAACTCTAGCCCAGAAAGTAATGAAGAATTATTATTTAAAGGGTGCATAGTTTTAGCTTGGAAGGATGATGTGGAGACAGATGGTGGTGATGATTGTACAACAATGTGAATGAGTTTAATGCAACTGAGTTATACACATAATGCTGGATAAAATTATAAATTTTATGTCATGTATATTTTACTAAAAAACTAAAAACTACTGAATTTTTAGTATTACTGAATACTAAAAATTATTAAACCTGCAGCTGTACCACTGTGGCATCTGATCCTGTCAGATCTTGGAAGCTAAGCAGGGTCGGGCCTGATTAGGCCTTGGATGGGAGACTGCCTGGGAACACCAGGTACTGTAGTCTTGGGGGATAAAAACAATCAGCCATTGAAAGCCCTGTGAATAGCAGAGAATCAGTAACAATGCTGTTTTGCCTGTTGTATATAGGGTCCCTACGAGTTGGATACTGATTTAATGGCACCTAACAACAACAAAATTACTAAAAAAGAAAAATAAAAATTGCCAATAATGGGTCGCTAGCTTAATAGGCCTGTATAAACCATCAAATTTTTCCTCCTGCAACTCATAGAATGGACCTTGATCTCACATCGTCAAGAATGCCACAGACACACAACCAAATGCTGGAGAATCCTGAAATGGGTTGAGGAAGATGCCCTGAGAACAATGTGCACCAAGGGCAGAAGAGTTGATGGAATGAGGGTATCTCAGCAGGTGGAGCACGGGTAGGTGAAGAGAGGTGGATGCCTCCTTCCAAAAGGCTTTATGCTAGGTAAGTTCCTTTAAACATAGATTTGATCCCCTAGGATAAAAGGAAGGAGGTGGACCTTAAATTAACAGAGATTCAAATTCTTCTATTTGTGGCTTCGAAGCATAGATTACATTTATAGTAAAGTAAGTTATCCCCGACACTGCAAAAATGGGAGAAGGATATGGCGATCCACTCCCAGAGCAATTGTGAAACAATCAGCCATTGAAAACCCAAGAAGGGTTACTATGAGTTGGGCCAACTCAAACGACACCTGACAACAACAAAAACAGCAACAGCAACATGTTCTGAGATTCATAAGTATAATGAACATTTTCTTTCTGATAGCCATTTACCAAATACAAAGCCCTAAGAAATCCACTGGCTGCACTTTTGCTTATGAATCTCTGATTTGAGAATATATTTTCTGCTTTAGTACACTGTGGCTTAGGATAGTATTTCTTTATGATTAAAAGTAGTATCTAAAATACTTGTGTATAAATACATAAAACTATTATATTTTCTTTAATGAATGATTTTAATAAGTCCTTTGATTTATTGGTTATATTTCCTACTGGCTAATGAAATTAAACTTTTTTGTTTCCCTTAAGTAGCACATTTTAAAAATGTATGTTGATAGTTGTCTATAGTCATGTTATCCTGGTGTCTGGTCTCAAAAGCTAAGTAGAGTTGGGGCTGGTTAGTAGTTGGATGAAAGACCATCTAGGAATAGCTGGTGTGGCTTGGGGGAAGGATTGAACAGCCCACTCTTGAAATAATCAGTCATCAAAAACTCTATGAATAGCAGAGAAACATGGACAGTAGTGCTGAGCATAGCACAGTGTCAGGTAGTGCTTCGTTGTGTTGTACATAGGGTTGCTATGAATTGGACCCAACAAGATGATAGTCAATAAAGAAACATGTTTTATGGTAATTTACATAAACTTACCCTCTCTGAGTTTTTCTCTGAGTTCTTTCTAGAAATATCTTTCTATACAAAGTGCAGTTAAAAGGAAATGGACAACTTTGGTGCATGGAAGTAGTTAATCTTCTAGGCCAAAATGTTGTTGTTGTTGTTAGGTGCCATCGAGTCGGTATCCGACTCATAGCGACCCTCATAGGGTTTTCAATGGCTGACTGTTTCGGGATTGCCAAAAGGTAGGATCTACAGAACCCAATCATTCTGTACCTGCTTGACTGCAATCAAAATTCCTTTTGCACACTTTCACTCTAATGAAAACATTAATTTCTTGTACATTTCCACTCTTTTTCCAATTTGCTTGCTGAAAATATGTTTAAATGGAATTTTATTTGTATACATTATTACTTTGCTTTAAACTGTTGGTAAAATAAAATAAAATAAAATAAGTCATTTGAACCAATGTTTTGGATGTCATGTTTTCCAATATGTTACCCTTAAGGTAGAAATAGTGTGCATTGAGCTTTCTCAAAAAAGACTTTGTAGATCAAGGCTGTGTTTCTCAATGTCTGTCTGTCTCTGTCTCTGTCTCTGTCTCTCTGTCTGTCTCTCTCTTTCTCTCTCTCTGAGTTGTCCTCACAGCCCCCTTTTTATTTTCTATTTTGAGTTGAGGTATTGCTAAATTGCACAGGCTGACTCTGGCCTTGAACTCCTGATTCACTTGCTTCAACCTCAGGAGTTCCTGGGATTACAGGTGTGTGCCATAGTGCCTGGCAAGAAGGCCATATGTCTCTCTTTATGGTATTATGAAATGGTTATTAAAAAGAGATTTCCACCTTTTTAGCCACTGTTTGATACTTTTTTTTTTCCGGTACTAATAGCCTACAATATGGGTTACGACTAAACATCAACAAAACAAAAATCCTTATGACTGGGTCAGCACGCAACTTCACATTAAATGGAGAAAAGATTGAGGTTGTCCAAGATTTTGCTTTGCTTGGCTCTATAATCAACACCCGTGGAAGCAGCAGTCAAAAAATCCAAAGACGCATTGCTCTAGGAAAAGCTGTGGCAAAAGATCTCTTTAGAGTATTGAAAAGCAAAGATGTCACATTGAAGATGAAGGTGTGTCTGACTCATGCCATGGTATTTTCAGTGGCATCATATGGTTGTGAAAGCTGGACATTGAACAAGAGAGAGAAAAAGAATTGATGCTTTTGAGTTGTGGTGCTGGAGACGTCTATTGAATATACCATGGACTGCCAAAAGAACCAACAAATCTGTCCTAGAAGAAGTGCAACCAGAGTGCTCCTTGGAGGCAAGATTGGCCAGACTGTGTCTTACATATTTTGGACATGTAGTCAGGAGAGATCAATCCCTAGAGAAGGGCATCATGTTTGGGCGAGTGGCAGGTCAACGCAAAAGAGAAAAACCCTCCACCAGATGGATTGACACAGTGTCTGCAACAATGGGCTTCAACATAAATAAGATCATTTGCCTGGCACAGAATCGGCAAGTGTTTCGATCTGCTGTACATAGGGTTGCTATGAGTGGGATTCGATGTGACGGCACCTAACCACAACAACAACAAAAGATCTCCCCTTGGATGTCTGTTCTTGGTTGATTTATTTAAGATGAGGATCTCATCTTGGTAAAAGATATTGCTTGCTATGCTTGAAACTCGGACTCGACGGCACCTAACAACAACAACAACAACTAATAGTTGAACCTACGGCCTTGCGTTTGCATGCTTTCCAAGTGCTGGACCACTGAGCTGCACCCTCAGCCTTTTTTTTTTTTTTTTTTTTTTACTTTTTTCAGATAGGGTCTGGCCAAATTATACAAATTATACAAACTGCCTCTGGTCTCGCACTTGAGATCCTTCTGCCTCCACCTCCAAATTTGCTAGGATTATAGGCCTGTGCCACCGTGCAGAGCTTCTGTTTGATACTTTTTGATCCCTTTCCCTGCAAAGAGAATCACATTGTATTTGTACCAGAACTTCTTTTATATTTTCCATTCAAACACATAAAAATACAGCATCTAAATTAACTGTCATTTAACATTTGAGATTTGGCTCCTCCATCAGAGAAACATGATTTGTTATTTTAATTAAAGGTCATGCAATCTAAAATCTGCCTTTTTAAATCATAGTTTTCCTTTGAAATATGGTCCAAAACTAATGGTTTGCCTACCTAGGAATTTTATGTGTTTGTTTGATTTTGCATGTTAGGCAAGTACTTTACCACTGAACTACATCACCAGCCTTGCTTACCTAGATTCTAAGATAATATTTTGGTCTGGCTTTATTTTTCACTGAAATTGTTTCTTTCTGCAATGATAAATCATATATATCTATATCTATATCTATATTTATACTCAATATATATACATATATGTATATTCCATGAATGAAGGACCATTTAACATTGCATGTTATATATGTTTTCTTGGTTTTGAGGAAGACCAAACTATGATATTTGACAACAAATGCACCATTCTGCAGAAGCACAAAGAACAATGGAACTCAAAGTCTGAAAGATATCTTTAGTTTAGGATAGGGAATATTGTACAAGTGCTGAAACTTTTCTTTTGGCTAAGGAAAATAATGGGCAAGTAGTACGTTTTCAATTGCCTACCAAGAACCTCAATTCTAGCTCCTCTTTCTTACAGTTCTGTAAATTCTCTTTTGGTGCCTACACCTCCACCAATGTAGTCTATGTGAATCCATTCCAAGCAAGAGGAAAGGACTCATTTGATTTAATAGTAACCTTATCTACTTTTGCCAGAGATGTTAGTTTAAGAATCCAGGATAAGCCAGTCATTCATGGCATGCCACTAGAAACAGTATTTATAAGCAGGCACATGACTCAGTTTAGGTCAATGAGAAAAAGTCAGGATGGGACTTCTTAAAAGAAGCTTCAGTGTCTACAGAGTGTCCTTGGAAAAAGCCATCTTTCTGTCTCTGGAAACAGTGATGAGGGATCCTCAGACCTAGAACTGCCTCTGTCATCAGTCACCATGAGGACGAAGGAAAAACAGACAGAATGGGGCAGCCAAGAATGTCACAGAGACACTGAACAGAGGCCTGTGGATTACAGTGAACCTGAGCCAACCAATTGGACTTTGAGTTAAATGAGTCAATACTTTTCCTTACTGTTTAAATGACTTTGATTTCTGTCTTTAGTTACCGACAGCTGTAAGAATCCAGCTGATATTCCACTAAGAGGAGATGAACTTCTAGATGGGAAGAACTGCTGTCAAACAGTTTACCCATAAGACTATTAAATTAGAGAAGAGGTGCTTAACAATGTCCAAAACATAATATTGGCCTAATTCACTACATTCTCTTAGAGGTGCTCTCTATGGAAAATCTGTATCTTGAATTTGAGTTGAATTCTGAGTTCCAAGTTAGAAAAGCATCTATTAACTCTGTTAATACTGATATTAGTGTTATATATTTGTTGAATAAGTATATATGTTAATCTTATGCAGTATTTTGCAAATAATTTTGCAACTCTTCCCTTGAACCCACTTGCTAGACGTGCACATCTGTCCTGTCATCTCACTTTATTTTGGGATAGTCACAACTTCCTAACAAAGTGTTGCTTCTTACAAAGAAGGATGCTAACCTTTCAAACTCAGCTGCATTATTGAATAAGAGAAAAGGTTCATCTGCATAATTCTAATTGGCTATGAATTCTGCATTTCTTTTCCTCATTAATATGTTGTTTCTCTGAGACTACAGTAAGCTGAATTGATCATAACTATGTAAGGGGCTACAGTTTATGACTTTGTTCCAATTTAATGAAGTGGCCTGGCAAACAGTGAATTTCCATTCAAACTAAAATTTGCCTGTGGAGTGGTCTTTAGAGGTATTGTGAATATATTAGAGATTTCCAATTAACTCCATATTCTCAAATTCATCGTGTGAAAAGAAAATGATTTCCAATTCTGTTTTGGCAGTTTCTGTTCAATAAGAAATAGTTTGACAGAAAGCTATGTCTTTCATAAAGTTGGAAAAAGTGAATATACATTAAAATAAGGAAATAGGATGGCAACGATTATCAGTATATGATTAAATTTCACATATATACAAAATTGACAAAACATTTGCCAGTTTTTCTTTGTAGACAATGTGTCTTTTGATTTCATAGCCTTTATTCTATTCCTCATGTGTTATTCATATCCTTTTGTAGAAATTTCAGTCCTGTAGAAGCTTAGATTTTCATTTATTGTTTGGATTGTTTGCAAGCATCAGGCAGACTATGTCAATACGGTAAGGTAAGCACTTTTACAGCTGTGCTTTGTTTCCTCTATACACATGAGTTTGCTTGTTTTTGCTTTTAATTTAATGAAATAAAAGATTAACGTGTCTGATTTAGAAAGGGTCTTCAATGTCAGCCTGTTTTGTTCTCCATCTCATGTGTAAATCTTCTTCAAAGTGGCCAGGTGGGGAAATAAACCCTGGGATTTTGACCCTGATACTTAGTGACTCACTGAAATGTGGGTTTCTCAGGCATAATATTTGGGCAATATTATTTGCCTCATAGATTTGATGTAATAAGTTATTTCCTTTGCATTCCCTTCCAACTATACATAATTAGCAAATTTGATGGATAATGGAAGGATAATGAAGAAAATTTGAATTGTTACCAGTTAAAATATAAGGAAACTCATATGGATAGATAGATAATCTCCTCACTCTCAGATAACAAAAAACCTCTAGTCATTTCTAATCACACATAAGAGAATTCTCATATTAATGAATGTGTCCTGTATAGTATAATCACCAGACTTTATAAATTAGATGGCAGCTGACTTGAGGCTAAGAACAAGAAAGAGGGGCTGACTTCCACTCTCTTCCTCCCTTCATAAAAAGTATTTCAGACTAAATTACAAAACAGTCTGATCTACTCAAGTCCCACCCCAAGCTCTCCAAGTGCTGCTTAGACACCTGCCCTGCTGTTTGACAGCAGAAAATGTAGACTGTCCCCTCTGTCACGGTGGGAGGGAGGGAAAAGTCCACAATCTACTGAAAACATACTTCAAACCAATTCTTTTGTCTGTGTTCATATCTGCTCACAGCCTTTCCAACTTATTTTGTAGGTGAGCACTTCTTCCACATTGTTTTTTCAGTCCCTCTTGGGTGGACCGGCCTCTCTGTGTTAAGGGAGTGGTTGCATTTGCTGCATTTGGGCTTCCAGGAAGTCCAAAGTCCTTCACTTGAGTTCTGTTTTACATTCAGTTCCATCACTCCTTTACTATACATTATAGGAAATAGATCTGCATCTATGAATCTGCCCAATTTAAGACACTTGACACCTGCTAGTAAATCTCCACCTCCTCAAATAACAATATTATTCCAAGTGATACTGTCATATTGTCCCCATAATATAGAGAAAAATAGAGCAAATATTGAGAACAGTGTAAGAAGGTAAAGGCAAGAGACTGAGAAGAGGGAAACAATGTAGAGAGCTAGGAAGAAGTACGTGCAGGAGATGGGGAAGAAGCTCCCATAACTCAGATAAATCGATGTCAAGTCAAGCTTCAGCAGTGACAAATATGATTCATCCATGCACAATTCTTTAAATGTCCAACATATTTGCTATTTTCTTGTTCTAGTATTGGAAGTTATCGAGAATTTTGTTGTTAGATGCCATCCTATGTACGATAGAAAGAAACACTCCCCAACACAGTGCCATGCCTGACACTATGTCAGTGCTTCACTGCTATTCATAGGATTTTCAATGGCTGACTGTTTCAGGAGTGGGTTGCCAGGTCCTTCTCCCTAGCCTACAGCACCCAGTATTCCCATGTGGTCTCCCACCCATGGACTAACCAGGCTCAACCCTGTTTAGCTTTAGAGATCAGATGGAATTGGATGCCAGGATGGTATGGCTGTAGACTCCACTGAGAACTAGACTTATGTAATAATTTTAGAAGTTTTCCATGTAATATGTCACATTTTAGTAGTATTAATTCAGGCCAGAACAGTGTTTCTAAAGGTAGTATGATATGGGTAAAGAAAGGTATTTTTTCTCTCTAGATTCTGCCACGTATGAACTGATTAATCCTGAGACTTCTGTTTGACACCAATGGGTCTCAAACTCTTCATTCATAGAGTAGGAATAATTACAGAATAAGAATACATTATTGTACAGCTCTTGTGGTAGTTATCAGATAGGTAGAATGAGATTTAGAATTTATAAACTTTCAAAGATTGGTCAACAATATATCAGCACCAAAGGACAGTTGGAAATTATTTATTTATTTATTTATTTATTTATTTATTTATTTATTTTAGGGGAGCTACTGGGGATTGAACCCAGGGCCTTGTACATGCAAGGCAAATGGTCTATCACTGAGCCAGATCTCAGTTATTTCAAGACAGGATCTCACTATGTATTCTAGGCTGGTCCTGTACTGGCAATCATTCTGCCTCTGACTCTTCAGGGTGCTGGGGTTACAGGCATGAGACACATCACCAAGAAATATATATGTATATATGCATATGCATATGCGTGTGTGTGTGCCTGTGTGTGTGTGTGTGTGTCTGTGTACAGCCATAGCACTGTGGTGTCCAATCCTGTCAGATCTCAGAAGCTAAGCAGAGTTTGGCCTAGTTAGTACTTGGATGGGAGATCACCTGGGAACACCAGATACTGTAGGCTTGGGAAGAGGACCCTGTAATCCACTCCTAAAAATCAATCTGCCATTGAAAACTCTATGAATAGCAGAGAAGCATTGACAATAATGTTTTGCCTGTTGTAATATATATGTGTGTGTGTGTGTGTGTGTGTGTGTGTGTATACATACACACACACACACACACACACACACACACATATATATAATATGTTGCTGTTGTGAGGTATCCTTGAGACAGCATATGACTCATAGCAACCCAATGTATAACAGGCAACATTATATATGTATAATATATAATATATAATATATAATATATAATATATATGTAATATGTTGTTGTTGTTGTTGTTAGGTGCCGTCAAGTCGGTATCTGACTCATAGTGACCCTACATACAACAGGTGAGGCAGTATTGTTACTGCTTCTCTGCTATTCACAGGGTTTTCAATGGCAGATTGTCTTTTGGGAGTGGGTTGCCAAGTCCTTCTCCCAAGCCTATAGCACCTGATGTTCCCAAGCAATCTCCTATCCAAGTACTAACCAGGCCTGGCCCTGCTTAGCTTCCGAGATCTCATGCAATTGGAAGCCACAGTGGTATGGATGCATGCATTAAAATCAGGTACTTGAGCTCTAGGAGATTAGAGGGCAAAATATTTTAGATAATATGTATCAACAGGATTTCCCTTTGTCTTTCCTCCAGAAAATATTTGGATTGTTGAGTTTCACTTCAAGACCAAGGTACACTGACCTGGTGGTGATGTTAAAAATATTTGCTATACAGTGTAAATATTCTATGAAACAATTTTTTAAGGACAACTAAGCAAAACTAGAAAAGTAAAGATAATATTACAGATATGGTCTCTGAAACTTCATGGATTTTTGCTATTTTGAATTTAGAATAAAATGAGAGTTCCTTGCAGACTCTCCCTAAATAAGCAAGATCAAAACACTTAAATATATAAAACTCAATTTATCAGAAGCAACCAGAAATGACAGAACTTATGATAGGTGGGCACATCATTACTAAGATACATACTTAGAAGTCACCAGACGTCTCCTTATTTTTATGTCCCTATCAAATGTCCTTCACAAGCCCACAGTGCTTACAAAGCAACATGAAAAGGCCAAGACTTGGATCTCATAAAGAAAAGTATTTTCTATCATCCTCTGTGCACACATCATAAAATGATGTTCATCAGCTTCATTGAGGACATCCAATGCTAAATAACACTAAACCCCATTCTGCTATAAAAGTACTCTCAATTACATAAGGAATTTTGTGCTACATGATAGATATATATCAAAATGTATTGCGGACTTTATTATCATATTTAAGAATTGCAAAAAATGTCAATATAGTTCAAATTGAAATTCTTTTTTTTACAGAAAAAGCTCTCAAGCTAAATAAAAAATATTTAGCACAATTATTAAGTCATAAAACAAATAATAAAGCATTAAGTTCTAGTTAAACTTAGACCAAGTACATCATGATCCAAGGTTCTGACCAGGACCAGGTGTAGGCTTCTCTCATCTTCTCTCTTCTTCTTAGGCAGTCACAAATGACTGCCTAAGGCATCACTGTGTAATACAAAGGATCTCCTATAACAGGAGATATGTAATATATAATATATATAATATATATAAAATATATAACAACAAATATATATATTTGTTGACAGTGTTCATACTATTGATTTTCCTCAATGTGATTTCAAATGTCAAATGTATTCTAAGAATTCTGAGTGAATAGCAGCTACTCATAAATATTACTTATTTTTCTCTCTTCGCCCAGTTACTCAACTACATGTTCTTTGGAACTAAGCTAATTTATAACAACATTTTCAGGATTCTTTCTTTTCAAATAGGCATCAGAGGGGATGAGTGTGCAGGGACCATGCTGCTTCACATTCTGGTGTTTATTACATTCAATACCACTTACATGGAAAGCATTTTCTTCCTTGCCTAATACAGTGAAAATGATGTCAATGGTTCTATTGTCTGTCTAAAACTGACTCCAAGATTGAGTAAATTGCATATCTTGACCTTGTTTTCTCATTTAACTTTATTGATTTAAAAGCAATGTGAATAAAAAAATGGTTCCATTGTCAATGATAATTAAAAATCAACCTGAAAGGTAATAAAGTACATTATTACTTTGGATACACCCTTCCCTCTTTATTCACTTGAGAAAATTTAATCTTGAAAGAAGGCATAGAATATGACTTTGTGCCATCAGTAATTAGCAGGAACAGCTTGATGCAATTGGAAGTGAGAATGAGAAACAGTGATAGAAGTTTCAATGACAAACATCAATAAAGTAAAGCTCAACTGAGGCTTCTATTTTCACATTAGTTCTTCACACATTGACTTAACCAAATAATTGAGAAATGGCCTTCTCAATCCCTCACATTGTGCAATAAATAGATTGTAAGCTATTTTGAGGGGTTGAGGTTTAGTTCGGCAGATAGGGTGCTTGTTCTATGCCCTCTGAAGCCCTGGGTTTAATCTTCATCACTGCAAAACGTGGGAGAAGAACCTGGCAGTCACTCTGAAATAATCCCAAAACAATCAGCCTGTGAAAATTCTAAGAGGATTGCTATAATATCATTAATATCACACACCAGCAAAATTCTACTAAAGATCATTCAGAAGCGACTGCAGCAATACATAGACAGGGAATTACCGGAAAATCAAGCGGGATTCAGAAGAGGGCGGGGAACTAGGGACATCATTGCTGATGTCAGGTGGATATTAGCTGAAAGCAGAGAATATCAAAAAGATGTCTATCTATGTTTTATT